>CAAKHC010018251.1:53409-83730 GCA_901007825.1 Macroramphosus scolopax
AAGATGCAAACTAAAATGCGATTAGGAACAAGCATGTGGGTGAAATCTGTCAGAGAGGGAAATGAAGCGAGAGACAGATAGACAGAAGGACAGATGGAAATAGAGAAAGGGGTCCTATCATTCAGTTTCACACCCTACAGGATGAACAGGGCCCCTGTGCTCCTTCTCTGTTCAAACACACCTCACGGCTGTCTGCTCCCTGCAACAACAATGCATATACTCACGAACACACGCACACACACATTGCAGTCCTGTCTAACAGTGGGCACAATAACCCTATTGAGAGGCAACGATAGGGGACTGAAAGTGGAGAGAATGAGATTGAAAAAAAGATTGATAAAATCTACAAGAGCACGCACTGCCTGACCACCACTGCCCATAAATACACGCCAACAAAGTGCAGTGTGGTTATCTGGCCAACTTGACAGCCTGGGATGAATCTGCTCGGTGCTGTCCTTAATTCATCATTCATCTGTCCAATCTGGCCAGGCTCTTCACGCACACAATGTGCACATGCCTGCACACTCACACACTTGTTTGGTCAAGGGCGGACCAGTGGTATTGTTTCACAGGGGAAGCAGGGTGGTGATAACAGATCTCCGTGCTCTTTATCTGATTGCTCACACACAACCACGCAGAAAAACACACAGTCACACAAGCATGTACTCACATGCACACTTTCACCGTCCTTTCTCATCAGCTGTTGTTGTGCATGACCTCGACCACACACAGACTCATAGGTTGGTGCTGCAAGGCAAGGAAGTCCCAAAACCACACACAGATGTCAGGCCAACATAATTACATCCAATCTGCGGAGTACTTTGGGGCTAGCAGAAATATCAAGAGGTAATTTGTATGCTTGAAGTTCTCCCAGCTTCATAATTTGACAGCTTCCATTGACGGAATTACTTTTAAGTCCATTTCCGCTGTGTACAGTCAGTGTCTGTGGTCCCAAACAGTGGTGATACAGCTACCTATAAGCAGATGAGGAGCCATCTTGAAACAGATGCCCTTCTATCAGGCCAAAGCAAGACAAATATACATCACACAAGCACACAAGAAATGTCTGCAGTGCTTGGACCAAAACTTGGCCCATAAATGACAGAGTCACTCTTCCCCATACTCCATACTCAGCAACTCCTGATGCTGTATAGAAATTGTACAGAGAGGGAGATGATTGAAGAGGGATGAAGGGAAAAGAAGGAGCAGAAAGGGGGGATAGGGAAAGAATATAAACCACGTTAACTGCACAAGAGCCCTAAGCAATTAGTAATGACATCATGTTCCTACACACACACACAAAAAACACACAGACACACACTGCAGGCGAGGAGCTGTATCAAAAACTCGCCAGCCAGGGAAACAGTATAAGAGGGATAGAGGGAGGGATGCGAGGCAGGACGGTAGGGAGTGACAGAAGCAGAGAGGATGGCAGTGCACCATTTAGACTACAATTTTGTGGTTCGTCCTAATAAGCTCACAAAACGATGTATTCATTCCTGCCTTAAAAAAGAGTGTTAACTATCAAAGCATAAACACAAAGCTGCTCTGTAGAAAGTATGCCAATGGAAAACATGACGTTTTCCTATGAAGCTTTTGCACAAGGTTTTTTTTTATAAACACACCTCCTAAATGTACAGGAAATGAAGCACAGGCATCGTGGAAAATTAGATGCAAAACACAAGCTATGACAGGCTGTAACACAGGGAGAGAAAGGCAGGGAGACGGTAGAGAGCGTGAGGGAGAGTAACCTCAGTGGTGAACTCCAAAAACAGCACACAGGTCCTTTGGTAGTTCATGTTATTGTCAACAACTTGAGTGTCCCTTCTCCCTTCACAGCAACAAACATGCACAATGCTGTTTGACACAATCTCTCACTATGCAACTACAAATCCAGTTCTTGGGAAGTTCATCATTAACGGTTTTGAAAGGCAAATTAAACAATATTTTCACCCTCTAAGTTGTTAGACAGTTATAAACTCTATCTCTGTCCGCCCAACCTCCAGATGTAAAAACAGGAAAGTTATTCAGTTCATTCCCTAAATTGATTCAAAATAAACAAGCAATTAGGTGGCTCCATGTTTGCATTAAACAAAGAGGCGTATTATCTCAAGAGGCTGGCAGAAACTATCGGAGAAAGGCTGGGAACAATTAACTCATGCTTTGCAGCCAGCACCATGCACCAACACAAGTCTCAGCCTCTGCTTGAGGCCTGCATGGTCTCTGGACCCAGCCTGCTCAACATAATGTGCACGTGTCAAGAGAATACCCTCCTTTATATCTATTTGTATCACAATGAACCTCTTTAAACCATAGTTCAACACAGAGACAAGACACAGCCATGAGTCAGGCGCTAAGAGCATCTCTGGATGGGAACCACCTGCCAGGGTTCTAGTGCTGGAACAAGAAGGCCCTTGATTGTCAAACAACAGAAATTAAAACATGATCACTTTTGATAGAGTGATTTGTCTAAATTGTCATTTATCAAGCTAAAAAGGAACACTTGCTAATCTCAGAAGGACACATTTTTTTTGCTGTTCTCTTTCATGTTATTGTAAATTCAATAGTTATTGAGTTATATTTGTCATAAAGTAAACAACTAAAGCAAAACAATTAAAGCACACCAACTGAATCTTTGAGAATGTCGCGTTATAGACAAAACATATATGGAAATATAATCAACCAATTATTACTCATTAATAAAATAAATCCGTATTTACAGTGTTACATGCTTTACAAATACTATTAATATCAGGTGTGGGTGGGTTCAAATGTATTCAGTAATGACCTGATGGAATATTTTGTGAGGAAAGATCTTAATCTTCCGCCCACTGGCGGAGATGGACTCGATGACCCATCGTTAACATTATTTATGACACGAAATATTAACTATCAGCATAGTTAGACATACCAGAATGATAGGTTCTATAAGTTTACATGGGATGGGAGACCTTAGGAATAAGTTGTGACAGATTTATGTCCCGTTGGTTGGTCGACTGGTGTTCAAACTGGTGTTGGAGCCTCTCGTTACATGAATGGGAGCACACGTTTAATCGTGGTGAGGTTTCAGGACTGTTATTTTACGGCTCCGTTGAACCTGTGCTCGCCCGTTCTCCCCACAACATCCCGACTAGCTAGCAACGCTGAGAGCAAAGCGGTGCTCTATACGGACGACAGCGGTCCAATAACGGCTGTTTTCATCAAGTACCTTGAAATTCCCTGACAAGACGTGAAAACTCATTCACGTCCCATCAATAACTGTGAGGTTACCTCAGAGGGACCCACACCGGGTGCTGTAAAATGCCCCATCTAGCGCCACAGCCTCCTGGTCTCCTCGCCCCCTACCTCCGCGACTTGTTTTGCTACACAGCGGGCCCCTTAGAACCCGAAGCAATGCTACGCACAAAAGAATGAGGAAAGTTGCTTTCGTTTTTTAAGACAGGCAAATTCTAACGGTCACTGCGGCCCGTATTCTGGCTACAATTGTCTACATCACTCACCTCCTCTCCGGTGTGTTCACGTCCTCCTGTCCTCGCTGCGCTCCTGGCTGCTTTCTCCTCCCCTCAGTTTTCTCTCTGTTGGTTCTTTTCTCCTCCCACCCAGATGTCGCTCTTGTCCGACAGGGGGAACCGAGGGACGCTGCTCCGGAAGCAAACGGTGATATGATTTTTTTTTTAACTCGCTCCTACTTTTATTGGTTATAAGCAATAAAGTAATATTGAGCGCTGCAGTGGGGGCAGTACGTAGGTTTTTTTTTCTTTTAGGAAAACCACTTATCAGCCAAAACGCCATTGAAATGCAAAGGACAGCAGTTCCAGAAATACTTCTTTAAGAAATACTTAAAGAAATACTTCTTTAAGAGTACCAATCCCGAATTCAAAAGGTTAATCAAGTAACAGTAGAGGTCATATTTGCAAAATGTTCTTAAAGTATCTAGAACTATAAAGTAGCATTAAAGGTTCATACTCAAGTGATGTACTTATATGTCAAATAGGTACTTAAGCCGCCTAAAGTACTTGAGAAATTTACTTAGTTACATTCCACTTTCCTCATTCACCTAATAGAATATGCACACTACACCAGTGAATGTACTGTACAGTAACCCAGTTATGAATAGTTCTACAGATTAAGTATTAACTTGTATTAAATGAATACTAATGTTATTAATCAAAGCAATTGTCATTATATTAACGATATGTTCATGTGTTTTTCCCCTTAATAAATTAAAAATGTCTAACTCAGTAAAGTCTAGATGGTAATTAACTTCTACATGCTGTTTAATAATATAATAATCATATTATTATTAACATTAAACAATGTACAATTACCACAGGACAAAAAAAAACACATTTCATATTAACAGGATACAATAGCAGATACATTCAGTTAGAAAGCAATACCCTACTCTAGACATGTATGCATTTAAAAATGTATACTTGTGCACACTCACAAAAAATCAATTACAGTTTTAATTGATTGTCCTATTTGTAATGTGAGTGAAAGTGAAAGTCAAAAGGGGTCAGTTGGGTCAATGGACAGCCAGGTAATAGAAAGGCACAGTCACCATATCTGAAACACATGACACACATCTATCATTAAGCCCTTACCTGTTTAAATATATTGATAACTAGACCAACTTAACCGTTTGTCAGAAAATTGTGTATAATTTGTGATCCTCAGCATGATGACTTTTCACTTGTCCATCATTTGATTTCAGCTTATACGTTTCAGTCTATGGTTTACCTCTAAGAAGTTTTACTTTACAGCTTCACAGGGCCAATAGCTAACACACATAAAAACTGGTTGTTATTTATTTATTACGGTTTTATTCTAGTAAAAACTTATTTAATTACATCATTGCAACCAACATTCTTTTCCTTCCATGTTTTTAATTGAATCTTAAATCGAAAATTAACAGGGTATCATAACCATTATCAACAGTGGCTATGTTTAAGTAAAAATCATAAATATGTGCGGACCATACCATATGCAGTATTTACATTATAGTGCAGTATAGTGTAGTACGAAGATGACACCTACTGGTTACAATTTGTTATTGCAATCTTTGTCACACCCGTAAATCCATACTGTTAATAATGAATTCATCCATATTTTTGTCCATTATAGTGTGGTAATCATACTGGTGCTGGACATTTGCTTACATACATGTTCACCAAATTAGCGATGTTGACGTGTGTCTCAACCTCTGTCGTGTATCTACAAGATGTAATTACTCCGATCCGCGAGGGGACGCTGCGCTGAAGTCCTTGTTGTCCAATCACCGGGGTGCAGCAGTTTGAACAAGAAGCGGGTAGTTAGCGTTAGCGGGTTCTTCATGACTATGTGAACAAGAGATTCAACGTTAATGGCCAAAGCTACCAGTAATAGAAATGGGTTAAATCTGCTTTGTAGATGCAGTATAACTTAGTTTCGTCGATTATTTGCTAAACAGCTGTAGGCTAAAGGCGTTGATATCGCTTTGTCCGCACAGTTAGCAACAATCTGGAAAAACTTGCCTGACGGATGTTGTCATTTTGTTTTGATTTAGAAAGGTAATGGTAAATGCTTTTTTTCCGTGACAGCTGTTTTTTCTAATTTATTATTTGTAATTTCAAACATGAAGGCATTTAAGCCGGTAATTCTAAAGACCTACGGTAGGGAGAGGCGAAAGTTGTCGGCCTGGATTTCTCCTGAAAACCGCAAGCAGGCCTTCAACAGTTCACGCTCGACAGACAGTGAGATATCCGTCTTTGAACCTGCAAACCCGGTCACCAGGTACGTTCAAGTCGATAGGAGCTCCGTCATCCTGCTTTTCAGTCCTCCAATTAATGTCTTGTTTATTTACCCGCCTCATATGCTGATGACATTGGGTATGTAGTCAACTTGGTGGAACAGTGTAAAGATCTGAAACAGCCTGAAGCAGTGGTAACGTTACAAACACGGGAATCCAAAGAACACAATTACTTCCTTTTTGATGTGCCACATTAAAAGACTGAAATCTAGTTGATATAACATAAATACTGAAATGACCAAAGCAGTTATCCAAGTCTTGTCAACTCTTTTGTTGGTAAAGATTGACCTCGTGTTCAATATCTCATGTTTAACATCATATTCAACATCATATTCAAAGTGTTCCTCACTTCCTCATTCTTCTTGTCACAGAACCAAGAAGAGTAGTGTTGCTAGTCATAGAGCAGGGCGTCCTGCCAAGAGAAAAGCCATGCAATGTCTGACAGAGAAAACCTCTGATGAAGACGACATCATCAGCGATTCAACCCATCCTCAGCCTACCAAGAAGAGCAAGACAGCCAGGTCTGTTACCTCGCAAGCAATGTTGTCTTTATTCATTCATTTTGTAATAATAAGCTGTTGGCCTTTAGTACTTTGATTTAAGTAGCTTTCAGTTTTCCAAGGAAAATGCATTAATTATTTGTACTTATTAATGATATTTTGTCCATCCCATGGTGGAAAAGAAATCCCTGAGGTGCTTTGTATATTTTCTAATCTCGTACATTATATCTGTACTTGCTAAACTGTTGATTTTATTTTGCTGGTTTATCAGGGGAAAGAAGATTACTGTTTATCGGGGTAGAGCAGAACGTCCGGCCAAGAGAAAGGCCATGTCATGTTTGACAGATAACAGCAGTGATGAGGAGATTGTTGACAAGCCTCCCCCTCCGCCTCGTCCTCAGCCTGATCAGCAGAGCAAGACAACCAGGTTTGTGTACAGTCGAGCATCAGGCATGATCAGAACACATCATGAAAGCAGAAAGGGTTCTCTGAGATAACGGCAGTGATTTGTGTGAAAAAGAGTTGTAGACGATTATCTACATGAAGCTCTATTGCATCTTTTTCTGCCTCTTAGTGGCAAAATATTATTTATTGCATACTTTAATAATAGACTAAGCAGAAGCAAGATAAGCTGCTATGACCATTCAGCTGTGTTTTGCTATAAGTTGAGCATTCATGAAGACAAAAATACATTCGGTAATGTATGACCTGATAATAGATAATTAAGTGAAGTGTACATTCCAAGCTCGATAGTTCATAGTTCAGTTCGTAGGTGCCTTCCATATTATCTTATTATTTAATGTCTATACACTTTCCATACTTATCTTGCTAATCTGTTATAGGAAGAAGAAAAGTCTCAGTGGAAGAGCAGGCAAGGGAAAGGCCACATTTTTGGCAGAGAATAGCGAGGATGGGGAGAATATCCGCATGCCCCGTTACTCTTCTCCTCAGTCTACTCTGCAGAGCAAGGCCACCAGGTTTGTGCACAAAGAAGCATGAACCAGCTATCAGATCCCTTACTGTCAGCATGTCTGGTGTTTTGTGCTAGTTTTTGCTTATGTGTTGTTTCTAAAACAAAGTCGATAAGTAGGCGTCTGATACTAATGGAGTATTATTGGAACAAGATTCTGAACAAATTGCACCGTTCAACCCATGCAGCCCACATATTTTGGGTCAATGTCAGATACCTACGCTGTTACAAATGCATTTAGACTGACAAGTCTGCCAGCACATAGGAATTACATTTATAGTGAAATGAGAAATGCATTACAGTCAGTGTGGGAAGCTAAAAAAAATAAGTGTTTTATACTTGAAAATGACTTGAGGGATTAAGCTGGAAGGTTGGAATAATTCTTATGCGGTAGATTATTGAATAGAACAATTATTTAAATTTTTGTAAGTTAAGCCTCTTGTAACTAATAAACATTCTGCATCTGTGAAGGTCGGCAGGATTAACATTCAATCATCTGCCAATGCTTCCAACAGTGTCTATCATTATTGATAATTACTGTTATTGTAAATATTATCTTTGTGTTCATGTTTAACATAAATTATCCGAGGTAACAAAAGTGTCAATCTAAGTAAGTTGTTTGCTGAAAGATCGTTTTTGATGTACTTTGGTTTACCCAACATTAATTAGCACACAGGAGGAAAGCACTGCTATGCTCTTGGCACAGTCAGGTTTTTGAAGAACCAAATACTTGCCTGGAATCAGGATAAATCACTCTTGCAGAGGTTTCGTGTCTCTAACTGTCTTTTTGACATATTTGTCCCTGTGTCAGCAGGAAAAGCAAGCTTGTTTCTGTCCCAGGAGTTTCGGTGAAAGGGAAAAGTCAAATTAGCAGCGGGAGTGAGGAGGACTCTGTGTCTTCTACAAGATCTCATAAGAAATCATTTAAAATGAAGAGAGCCTCTCAGTAAGTGTTTCTATTCATTTTCCTTGTCGTCTTACAAATTAGCTGACGAGTCAACACAGACAGCATCATTGATGCAGTGCTGCTGTTGCCAGACCTATATTTCTACGTGGAGTTGGACTGAGAAATATATAGATGATAGAATGATTCAGCGACATTCGCTGCTCACACAGCTACTGTGGCCCTGGCATGGTTATGTAATGTAACACTGACCCTCTTCTCTATTTTTCTCAGTGTTCATCCTCCTTCTGCAGGCCGCTTTGTGACCCGTCGCAGGTGTGCAGGTGCCACCAAGTCCAAACTCACTAAAGCGACAGTCCATGTATTCAACTCTTCAGATGACTTTACTCCTGGAGGAAGAGGAAGAGCAATTGGTAGCAGTAGAATTCTTCGTCCTTCAAGGAGTAGGCGGGACCATTCGGTATTCATGGGGTCAAGTGTGGAGAACTTGGCGAATGCTGCAGGGACCGGTGGCTTTGCCACCAACCCTTTCCGAGAGATATCCCTCAATGAGTCGGCAGATCACAGCCTTGGACGCTGCCCCAGGAAACCCATCTTTTGTTCAACACCCTCAGCAAGCACCTTTAGCCAACGGCCCCGTGTCAAACCTTCATCCATCAATGATCAGTCCTCAAATCCCTCATCCATGTCAGTTAGCTTAATAGGTCTCGTGAGCACATTCCAGGAAGATCTGGATTCAACGAAGCAAACACGTTCTGCATCACCAGTAGTGCCCCGCTCGGAAGAGAAGCCGTCGAGCCTTGGTGAGCTTCAGAAACAAGCAGGCCTGCGATACCGAGAAGAAAACTCCGGGGACGTTTTCATGGAACTGAAGAGCGGGAACAAGACAAATAGCTGTGAAGACTTGGCATTATCAAGTCTAAATCTGCTCACTACATACAGTGAAGGCAGCAGTCATTTTGTGTCAGCAGCAGGGGGGTTAGAGTGGCTGATAGAGGCTCTGAAGGAGAGATGTTTGACCAATCACTGCTCAGTGCAGCTGGAGAGATTGAACAACCTCAGTGTGACTCAGCTTTCCAGTCAAACTGCCTACTCATCCTGTTTGGGGTATTCAGATTCAAGTCATAGCCAGCAAACAAATTTACTATCAATTGACATTGGTCAAACTACTGACTTATTGTCAACTTCAGAACGACCATTTTATCCAAGTTTATGTGAGACTAAGGATGAATCTGTATACGATCATGAGTCTTGTGAACAAGCAGCCTTAGAGACTGCTAGTGAAATCTCTCATCTTTCACTGTCAGTTGACTTAAAGCCATCAGCTGAAAATGAATCCACACAGCAGTCAACATCATTGCTTTGTGTTGGATCTATCAACCCAGCCGACAGCAGTGTTGACTTCATCATGGGTACGGAATTACCAGCCAACGGTCCTGTACACACATCTACAAGAGAGGAGCCTTTGGGTGTCCAAAATAAATATGTTAAGAAATGTACAGTTCCGGTAAACAGGCTCACTTTGTCACAACCGAAAAGGTTCAGAAAGTCATTTTTGGCTTGTGATCAAAATACTGTACAGTCAACAAACAACAGTGCAATTGCTCAGACGCAGACTGATGCTCCAGAAACTGAAGAGAAGGCAGGAACACTCATAGACATGTTGAAGGAGAGATGTCTAACGGACAAATGCAATGTTGGAATAAAGAGACTAAGTTTGTCACAATTAAAAGCAATTCTGCAGCACACAGACTTGAAGCTTAAATCACCTACAGATGTCTCTGATGGAGCAAGTGATGACCGAACAAACAGCGACCACCAGTCTGAGAGTGACACTGATCGCTCCAAAGAGATTTCTCCCACGAAAGTCAGTTTGAAAAAGAGGAGATCTACCACCTGTGATAACAATATTTGCACAGACAAAGAAGAAGTCGTGCAGAATTCCTGTGACATTCTCCCGAAAAGAAAAAAGACTTCTCTGCCTAAAGAAAAGAAAAGGCGGAGCACGTCCACGGATCGACCCGGGACGACAAGAAAGGCATGCATAAGTGGCCTGAGCGTGAGTCGCTGGAAAAACAAAAGCAGCGCCAGCACACACGTGTTCAAGAGGGGGACTGCGCAGAAGGGCGGTACGAAGGCTATGGACAGCAGCATCAATGAACTGATCTCCTCAAAACCCAAACAGCAAAGTGTGAGTATAACAAACACAATCCGACTGTATCATTATTGAACAGTCAATGATAGATACCATTACTGAGTTTCTACCAAGACAGCGATGTTAGGTTAAACAAAATTCAGAAGATGAATTGATTATAAGTGATTGTTAGCTGTTAACCTGCCGCAGTTAACCACCATATTCTTCCCTGGTGCCGTGGCAACAGCATCATGATTGGTTTTCAAAAGAGAACTGTCTTGTTTTGTCAGTCAGATCTCTGGCACCCACAACTTCTATTACTTAGATGTAGTCAGGGCCTCTGAGATATAGACAAAATGTTCAATCACCAATCATATTTAAATAATGTAACAATGTAAAGCACAATATTGTCAGTTTTCTGTACATTTTCAGAAGAATAATTGTCTATACAACATAATCACATGGCGTTAAGTTGTATGGAATATCTTCACAAATCATTATTACAGCTAATACTGTAAATGACAAGGTATCACCAGTGAGGAGAGGAAAGGATTTCAAATGCTGACAGGTGGACCCAGACAGACTAATGTATCCACCCTGTGTCTATAGGAGCTTTTTGGAGCTACAATGACTTTCTCCACCCCAATAAGAGCAAGTCGACTCAACCTCTCATCTCTGTTGGCTGACTTGACACCTAACACGCAAACCTGGAGCCGGCTCAAGGCCGCCCTCTCTGTTCATCGAAAAGGTATGGGTAACATACAGTCACTGGCCAATTGAACAGGATAGTGTAATGCAATCTAATACAACAGCCATAAATTCTACTTTTACGAAGCTTATAGTTTTTCACTTTTTGTTATCTGTCATAAAGATAATAATTCTAATGTATGTTAAGTATTGAGCTTGAAGAGGCCGTTGGTGTTTTACTGGGTTGCATAATGTTCAAAGGTAAACACAGTGGCCTTTGTAAAGGCATAATGCATCACATTAGATTGTACAAGTGTTTCTACTGAAGTGTCCGTTGAATGTACCAACCATCAACTTGCTCCTCAGTCATTTGTTCCCTGTCCTGCAACTTCTGTCTTTTTGCTCTTTTTAGTGCTTCTGACTCCGAGGACTCTGCGTCTGTCAGAGCATGGATCTTCCAGAATGGCAGACGTCAGCCAGGATCTTTTTGCCTCATCTCTTCGGACACCACTCCCAAAACACCTCAAGTCACAACTGCAGAGCTGCGAATCTCTGGTATGAAACACATTACACATCTGCAACTATAAGACGGGCATAAAGGCTAAAGACTTGCCGTGAAATGCATGTTTGTGCTGCTTTGCATTCTATGTTTATAGTTAATGATTGAAATATCCTACTTGATGTGTTTAATGTCTTCTTCTTCTCTCCCATTACAGGTCATGGGTGAAGAAGGAGATCTGTCGGATGCAGAGAAGGTGTATTCTGAGTGTGGCCAGCAGAGGCCTCTGCCATGGGAGGAGTGTATTCTTCCCCAGCGTATGAAACAGTGTGTGAAGATCGGGGAAGGAACCTTCGGCGAGGTCTTCTCTACCACCAATGCCTCAGGAGAAACTGTTGCTCTCAAAGTAGGTTTGTTGTAATGTTTGTGTGTGTATCTTAAGTTTCATCTGGTTACAGGTGAGTTTTGATTAAATGAATGCAATCACAACTACTTACACACAGCCAGGCTAATGTTAGCGTCCACAGAGTTAGCTAACAATTAGCAGGCAGCTGGTGACCTCCGACTCGAGGTTTGTCTGCCGACTCTGGTTCAATGAAGCTGCTGCCGTGCTCTCTTGGTGCTCGCTGTGTGTTTTATCAAACAGCACAACATTTGCAAGGTCCTGCCAGTTCTACCGAGTTTTTCACCGGAACATTTCAATGATGGTAACCATAGTTACAGCATGAGATGGAGCACTCTCTCTTGTAGTCACTAGTCAGGGCATTTTTCCATTTGTAATCTGAGGAGTTCTAGTTCATAATAAATGAATATACAATTTTAAAATTGCTCCGTCTCAGAAGCATCCAGGAGAAGATCCAGAGAACACGTTTTCTATCATCCCTGGGAGACTGTTAGTCGTGAGCTCTGGTTTGGTCTAACAGAAGGCAGGTTGTTTGCCGGAAGGCTGCAGAGTGTCTGCAAACATCAGCTAGGCACTGTGAAGCTTCTCTGCGAGTTTGGGGCTCCACTCATTAAATGCACATGAGGAATTGTTTTGAATTATTAGTCTCCACATACCTGAGAAATGCAGGCATGTTTATGTCTCTCAGGTGCCTAATATACCGGACACAGTAGTCAAATCTACTGAAGATAAATGTGTGGCAGAGTCCTTAAATTCTGGACATATTGTGAAGATGTTTTTTTTCAGTTCTCCATGATGTTTTTAGTTAGTTCTGCTTCCAGATTATAACACCAGATTTTAACACAGCAGTTCCTGTCTTGACAGGTCATTCCAGTGGAGGGCAGTGAGAAGGTGAATGGAGAGGACCAGAAGACCTACGGAGAAATTCTGCATGAGATCATTATCTCAAAGTAATTAGTACCCTCACTTCTGTCATACTAACAGTCCTACTTTTCCACTGCTGGGTTACTAAGACAGAATCCTGATACAATCCTGTGCCATTCCTTAAAGCCTGAATGATGCAATTAAGTGTAACCCTGTTTAAAACGCGCTAAGCCATCTGGTTTGAAATGTGTTGTTTTGAATGTAACAGCTGGTCGACTGCGAACTTAACATGACTGATGTGTTCTACCAGGGAGCTGAGCAGCCTGAAAGAAAAGCAGCAGAACCAGACTCACAGCTTTATTGGACTCAATGAGTAAGCACTCTCCGCTCAACGTCTTATTTCTGCTCATGCTTCAGTAGTTTTAAGTTTAAACTGGATTTGACTTTTCTCTTGTTCACTCACAGTCTGCACTGCGTTCGAGGCAGCTACCCTGCAGACTTCTTAAAGGCCTGGGACACTTTTGATAAGCGAAAAGGCTCTGAGAATGACAGACCAGGTCAGTGAGAGAAATGTATATTGCTGTTCCCTTTCAAATACGAGGGTTCAGTGGTTGATGGAGTACAAGATGCCTTTCTGTTTAAGGAGCAGTGTGGAGGCAGAAATGGGATATAATATTCATAATGATGTCTTCATTAGAGTATAATAACCTTACACTGGGAATCCTTTCGGTTCATTCATTTAGAGTGGGTCATTTATATCTACATAGGGAGCAGGACCTCTCACACCACCTTGTTTCTATGGTAGCTCAATGTCATAAGGAGAAAAACTTTCTTGCTGTGCATATTATTTTTGTGGAGAATATACACACTGGTCCTTTTAATAGGGGACAACAATGGGATCAGGCAAGTTCGTCTTTTTCAGCAACACCCTCTTCTTGTGCTTTTTGGTAGATTTCTTTGAGAAGGACCAGACGTTCTTAATCCTGGAGTTCGAGTTTGGAGGCGTCGACCTCGAGAACAGCAATGGAACGGTATGCACATGTCAACAGGCGGATACAAAGGACCTCTTCTTTTACCGACAGTGTCGTGCGGTGATTCTCAAGTCAGGGACTCCTTGAAGCCTCAAATACCTAGCCGTCACGAGAATAAGAGAGATGTTATTCTCCCTTATACAAGTTTTTATTCAGCCTACTTGGAAAATTTGCATAAAACTTTCGGTAACAACAGATTTTCTATCGTAAGTTAAGATGGAAAATGTGTCTCCTCTGTGTTCAACCAGAAGCATTGCACTCTACACTCTTGTCATTGAGCATGCAGACTCGCAGTAAACATGTGCTGAATATTTAATGAACAGACTGACTACATTAGAACAGTTGTGCTTTAAATTGCATCATTAATGTGAAGTGCTTGCTAAAGCCTCAAATGTATTTTGGAGATAATGCTGAAGATGCTGAGTGTCTGTCAGCTTTGGGTGTATTCATTAAGGGAAAATGGCAACTGCTTGTAATTTTCCCCCTTTCTCGATTGAATTGAATAGAACGATTATATCATAAACTGACTGTGTGAAAGTAAATTCGCAGCCTTTAATTCCAACCATTCCTGTGTCTTTAAGCTGTCGTCCTTGGGGGTGGCAAAGAGCATTCTTCATCAAGTGACTGCTGCCCTCGCTGTAGCTGAGCAGGAGCTATGCTTTGAACACCGGTACAGTACTCTCACACACTTTCACAAATGATTGGGACTATGAAGGTGTGCATTGTATGATTAAACATTTCCTGAGATGCAGTAGGCTGTCGGGTGGGAGATGCACAACCTGCAAAGCTCTGTCCCTGTGGTTTTACTGGGTTGATAGAGCCGATGTGTACGAGATTGTTTAAAAAAAATGTCACGACAGCTTTGTATTATTGAATAAATTAACTAAAAATTGATTTCACACTCCACGTGTGGAATTCAGGGTTTGCTTGCGATACACATTCTATAAAAAACTTCAAATAACAGTTGCAGCCACAAATACCTTCATTCTGGTTTGTCAGGTATTTTTGATGCATAATTAACTCTCCTCGAGACACTGCAGATGAGAGATGTTATATTTAGTACAAAAACCTGTTGTCAGTGTGAGGGATGATTTGTTGGTGTCTTGTAACAGGAATGTATCTCCCCCTCTGTGCTGTTTTTTGCAGGGATCTCCACTGGGGCAACGTGCTGGTGAAAACAACCACACAAAAAAAGGGGAGCTTCCACCTAAATGGAACAGCCCACACAGTGGAAACCAAAGGGGTGCTTGTCCGTGTCATCGACTACTCTCTCTCCAGACTGGAAATCGGTCAGACATTTTTCCAACCACTTGCTTATTATCTTAGCCAATTTCGACTTCTTTTAACGTCCAATGAATTGGATTGTGTTGAAAGGCATGTTTTGATCTCCGCAGATGATCTGACTGTTTCCTGTGACATCTCCAACGATGAGGAGCTTTTCATCGGCCAGGGAGATTACCAGTTTGATATCTACAGACTGATGAGACAGGAGAATGGGTCAGTGCCTTTCTGATAATACGATAATGAATTTAGAGGACAATAGATTTTTGGACAATCAATACAGACATTCTTGTCAGCTGATGAGCTGAATACGTTGTTTTGATCAGAGACAAAAGAATGTAATTTGCCAGTCAAACAATGATATTCAAATGATATTATCTGTCGTCATCCTTCTCATTCACATATCCTGATTTATTGATCCTGTACTATTTTTCCTGTGTCAGTAATAACTGGAGTAACTACCACCCCCATACCAACGTGCTGTGGCTCCACTACCTGTGCTCCAAACTGCTTTCCATGAAGTACCGAGGATCAGGAGGGAGGGGTGTCAAGGACACGCGAGAAGAGCTCACTCGTTTCTATGACAACATCCTCCAGTACAATTCTGCTACTGAAGCACTGCGAAAGTGCCCCATGTTCCAGTAGTATGTGAGCACCGGTCACTACAGTGCGAGGAAGCTCACACACTGGTGTTTAATTACAGGACTCATTGTATGAGGTCATCTTTAATGTAAGCTTCCCCTTACTCAGCAGTCTGACAGTCACCCTGGATGACCTCTGACATGTAAAGACATTCATAGATCTTCTTTTAGCTCAATAGCAGAGATGAAGGTCACTTGATGTACACAAGGTATTAAAGAAATGTGATTAAAATGACCTTTTTAGTCACTACAATGTATCAACGGAGCGTCTTTGTGCCTATTGGAGTAAGCTGGGCATGTACTTTGTACACATCCCAAGTATTAATGAAGAAAAAAATCTTCTAAATAAATTTAATCTGGTCTTTAACACCGTCTGAAAGTTTTATTGTCTATTTATTGCTACTTCAGCATTATAGCATCCACCTTCACCTGCATGTGGCTCCTTTAAATTCATGGGTTACACCAATATATATATATAAAGAAGCAGCACGTACAAAAACAAAATATTTATTCGATTTGTTCATTAAGATTATTATACATTTTTGCATTGAAACAAGCTTCATTTTGGTATGGTGGGTGGCGTGTGTCCGTGTGATGAGGATCTTGATTGAATATGTCGAATGCTTCCATACTTGAAGAGACACTTGGTTTGTTCATATCAAGAAATGTACATTTGCCTGGAATAATCATGTGATGAGATTACAGCAAAGGTTGCTTTAAAAAAGGAAGACCGCTTTAAAAAAAGGATATGGAGACATTCCAAACTATACAAACAAGATCCAGTAGGCCAATGTTCTGAGGAGAGGTCAGCCATGTGTTTGAGAAGCACTTTTTGGTTGAGCTTTGAGGCAATGTTCGAGATGGCCTTGCTGGTGATGAGCCCATATGTATGTCAATGTTATATCTGTTTGAAGAGTACTCCACCGATTTAGAAAATCACACCAAAACATTGTTGGACTCACGACAGGTAAATAAAGAGGATGCAGCAGAACCAGACTTATTTTAAATCCATGCATTCTTCTTTATAAAAATCTGGCACCTTCATTACCAACAATGCAACTCGAGTGTACAGATTCAAGGCTAAAAGAGCTCTGAGCCGCCAGCTTTCAGCAGAGATCCTTCTGACTCCACACCCCCGTTAAGTCCCAGCTAACGTTGCCTTGAGACAGTTTATCGGCTTTGTGCGGCTCCCTCTGGAGCAACAAATGACATTTTTATTCACATATGGAGCAGTCCTCCCCCAGAACTAAAACACTGCTTTGTAAAAATCGGTGGAGTTCCCCGGTAAGTATTTGTGTGTGTGTTTGTTTATATGTGGGGAACGAACAGATGTGTATAAGAAGCAATGAATTGTATGTCAGGAAATGCTGTGTATGTGCGTGTGTGTGTGTATCTGTTCAGAATGAGAAGTATTTGGTAAACCACTCCTGCTTCAGCCCCTCCGTCCCCCTCGGATCCAGATACGGGCCCCTACGAAACACAGACAGGAAGATATTTGAATCATGTCTACATATCATTCAGGTTTTAATGTTTTGAGCCATGAAGAAGAAGAGAAGCTCCATGCACGAGTGCTGTTAAAGCGCTCAAAAAAGTAATATGATCGTCCGGGTGTTGGATCGTGAGGATCTCATCCGAGCTCATGCTTCCTTGCATGATTCTGCCACAATCAGCAGTCCAATTCCAATATCACGGCTGAACTGACAGCGGTGCTTTCAGTCACCAGTGAGGAGCTCCACTGATAACAGCTACAGATTCATTATAGTAATTTCACCTTGAAGAAGTTCCTTTATAAATATACAGAACACTTGTCAACGTACCTGATTGAATGGGCCTGCAGGTGAGCATGTGGGTCCTGGCAGGAGGGCGACACGTAGCGGATGCCCGTTTGCGGTGAGGGGCAGACTGGGAGTGGAGCGGTGGGCGCTGGAGTGGGAGGGATGCAGGAAGTGCGGGATCTGACGGGGCGAGGGAGAGAGGGGGAGGAATTCTGGCTGAGGGAGAGGGAGCTGTGCTTGTGTGGAAGGGAAGAGGTGGAGTAGTGCGAGGAGGTCTGAGAGTGGGAGGTGGACTGGTGAGGGAGGGTGGAGGAGGAGTGCTGATGGCTGGAGGAGGAGGAAGAAGATGAGGAGGAGGAGTGGGGTAGGAGGATGCTCCTGTCAAAAGCACCGGTGTTTGGGATGCTGGTAACAGAAGGAGGCGACTCCACACGCTTTCTCTGTTAAAAGAACAAATTCACAAACATTACATTTTTGCAGATGCTCCAGATTAAATCCAATTAGATTCAGCTGGTTGTTGAACACAACATGAAAACAGCTTTAATTGTGGTGAAGCTGCTTGAAAGTTAAGTGATGTATTCTTTACCCAGCTGGTCACCAAGGTGGTTTGGTTTCATATAGGTTGTGATGTCAGGTGACAGGACATCTGATGCCAGCGTCAGTTTTTACGTAGGATCCTCACATTGATATTTCACTGTTAAGTCACCAAACATCTTTCAAAGCTCTCCTACCAACGCCAACTGATGCTGTGGAGATCCAACTGATGTTAAAACTACGTCCACTGCCAGCTTGGCTATTTCTCTTGTAAAAAAAAACGTGGCCCACTGTCGATGTAGATTAGATATATTAGCATAAACACTGCAGCACTATTTTTCCACATTTTCTATCTGACTGCTGCATTTTTATTCCTTTTCCTTTTCTTTACTATATTTTATATTTCTTACCTTATGAGGAAACATTGTTGCCTAAAAATATGAAGAAAACTGACATTTTCCCTTCTAAGACCTGACGGAATCAGCTACCTATATGTTAGACATATTTCTCTGCCGTTGCGGCGCACGGAGGCAGTGATGGGAGGACTTGAGAGAGTAAACTTAAAGCGAAGCTCTGCTGTAACCGTATCCTCAGTATCCTGAGGATTAGACGCGCTGGAATCACCTGCCTCATTGTGAACAGCTGCTTTGGTCCGCTGAGTCTCATATCAGTTGACAAGTTTTCACAGCAGACAAAAAAAGTATGAAAACATCCAAGAAACTTCCAGAACCACTCATGCTGGGTAATCAACGTCTCCGCTGTCCAAACAATGGATGTCTGGAGCATACGGAGTGTACAGATGTTTACCGGAAAAATGGGTTTTGCTGCAGGAGTGATGTTCATATGTGGATGTTTTGGATCCTGCACTCACTTGCAGCCCTACATTACGATCTGGGCTGCGAAGATGATTCTATTTTTGATCTGACAATCCTGCTCAGTGTATCTTATATAATCATCAGAACACTGAGACAGACACCTTACGCTTTTGCACCAACATGTATCTTAACTGGTCAAATGTAACGTAAATAGAATCTGCATGTTGACACGCCGTCTTTCCAAACAGACTGGTGATCTGTTGAGGGGGCGAGCTTGTACATCTTACTGCTTCGTGCTACAGAAACAGAAGTTGGCTTCAGTCCAGCGAGCTCTTCCGATAGGAGGCTCAAGGCTCCTTTTGACGGATGTGCATGAGTAGAACTCACCCTCATGGTTGGCGTGACGCTCCCTCGGCGGGTCTTGCAGTCGTGGACCCTGAGGGTGCTGTTGTCCCCGGCAACAGGAGGGTGAAGCTGCAAATGATGCCTCTCTTCCTGGAGGGATGGAGGATAAGGAAGAACTTTCATAATTAGCCTTATTCACAGTTGGTGTTGTCGTATGAGCGCCGTGTCTGGAGGGTGTACTTGTTTGCTCAGTTGCCTCGTGCCACACAGATGGTAGACACAGCACTCTGGCAGAGGACACTTCAAAATGTAATTTTCATATTCATGACCGGGGGTAATTATTATGAAATTGGGTTATTATGTTCTTAAAAACATCCCTTTGTAGATTGCTGTAACTCTAATTTGCTGCACTGTTGATTGGAATGCAAACATTTGTAAAAATCCCTGTCGGGAGAGTTTCCACCGAGTCATTTGAAAGCTCTTGAGATTCTACAAAGTCGTTTTCTCCTGACTTGAATTTTTTATAGAACAGCCAGTTTAATGGGGTTGAACAATAGACTCTATAAAAGAAGTGGATACAGCCTGCTTTATGTCAGAGGTTTGCAGATGCCGATTTTGAAGTCCAGGAAAAGGTTGGCAACATCAACATGATTGTACTATTACTATAGAACAGTCAGAATCACAGTTTGCGTGTGTGTGTGTGTCCGTCTGTGTGCGTGTGCACTCCCACCATTAATCGTTTAATGAGCTGTTCTCTCTCCGTCAGCCTCTCCTGGAGTTTCCCGAGCTGCAGCTCGTCACATCGGGGCTCCCTCCTCCTGCATCGCTCCTCCCGCTCTCGCAACCTGGAATTAAATCATATATACACACACACACATCTTTTCTCTCATACCCATCGTGATGTTGGTTCGTCGGACTTGAATCCAATTCCAGTCACTTTATTTCACATCGTTTTACAAACTGCATATTTGCGTGAACCCCTCCTCTACTCACTCGTTCTCCAAGGCCACTATGCGAGTCTGCAGGTGCGTCTGAGCGCTGCTGTATTCAGAGACCAAACTCTGCATCTCCCTCTTGTGCTCCCTCCTGATCTCCTCCACATCCTCTCTCTTCTTCTCCTCCTCCCACTCCTTCCCTTTCTCCTCCTCCCCTTTCTCCTCTTTTATGTCATCTTCTCTCTTCTCCTCCCAGTGTTTCTGGGACTCCTCCAGTTTCTCCATCTCCACCCTCAGTTTCTCCACCTCCTCCTTTAGGCGTTGTGCTTCTTCTTCGAGCTGGGCGTCTCTGTTCTTTTGCAGATCTGAGCTCTCCTCTTCTTTCTCTTTGATTTTGGGGGTCTCCTGTATTGACCTGTGATGGGGGAAGTAGATAGAATAGAAGGTGAGAAGAGGATTGTGGTGGACTCTATATATAAACCCTCACATAGTTGGATCAGGCAGGGAGATTTGATTCTGATATTGAAGCTGCAATAATTAGTTGATTTATCTTTTAATTGATCGAGCAGATGAAACAATCTAATATAATATGTCCAGTTGGTCTGTGGGAAACTTCAAAGGGAAATTGTTTGGACTCTTTACGGATGAGAAGATCAATCAAACAGTGGAGTTTGTGTGTTTTCTTACCTTTCCTTTAGTTGTTTCTTCAGTGTTGTATTCTCTCTCTGCAGCTCCAGCATGGCACAGCGACTCTCATCCAGCTGCCGCTCAAACACCTGGTTCTGGTTCTGCTGCTTCAGGTCCTTAAAGTACACAAACAGCAGATACACATCAATATTCCCGAAATAGCTAAAGATTCATACCTTTTTTTTTTAAATTGTTGCTGTTGCTATGGTGCTGCTGTAGACACTGATGTACTATGTTGCCGTTATCCCAGAGCCATGCAGGATTTTATTCATGAGGAGGATAATGATGTCTGTGATCTCGGAGTGTGCAGCCGTCCAGGTTATTATCTGCTTGTGTGTTTTCAAAGACAAATTATATAAGTGGGAGAGATTTGTGTTTGTGTCACAACCTGTGTGTCCAGCCTCCCAAATGGGGACTAATATTCAGCAGGGGTGTCCCCGGTGTCTGTCACCTGTTGCAGCGCCATCATCTGTGTGTGCGCCTGTAGCTGCGCCTGCAGGTCTTCAATCTGCTGCATGTGTCTCTGGGTCATCTGCCGGCTCCACTCGGTGTGCTGCTGGGTCAACTCCGCACGCTGCTTATCTGATATCACACACAAAACCACTTACAGAAAACCAAAGCGATTGGGCCCGCTGATACAGGTAACCATCTGCTGTTGCCATGGTGAAGTGTATCCATGGCGATAAGAACTTCGGTGTTAAATTTATAATCTCAATGTGTATCTGGCTGTGTGTGTGTGTGTGTGTACTCGTTTGTCCATGCAGCTGTGTATACAGAATACGTGTGCCTGTCTGCCTGTGCTAATGCTCATGTGTGTATGTGTGCATTCATTTGTGTTACCTAACTCCAGGTGGTGCATCGTCTGTAGTCTGTTCCTCTCAGACAGCAGATCTTCTTTCGCCTGTCTCTCTAATGTTTGCAGCTCCACGGCGTGACTGTGTCTCTCCTCAACTAAAGACTGGGCTTGGGGCTCCTCCAACACAGTAACACACATTTTTAAATAAGGTGCATGACTATACGGTCGCACAACACAGATACACCTAACCCCGCATGCAAAACAGTATATTGCCCGACACAGACCTGTGAAAGAGCTGATTTTTCAATATGTTTGTGCATCTCGTGTGTGTACCTGCAGCAGATCCCTCAGTTTCTTGTTTATCTCCTTGGTGTCTTGGACCTCTTTCCTCAGCCTGTCAATTTCAGGGTTGCCATGGGAATCGTCTCCGGAGTTCGTCTTCTTCTTCTCTGCCTACATTAGCGAGAAAATGAACAAAGGGTTGTAAAGTCTCTTTATGTCTCCTCAGAGTAGTCCGGAGATGATTCAATCGCAGCATTGAATTAAACGGAGATTTCACTGTCCGTTTTAGAATCTGCAGACACAGCAGTTTTCTAAAAATAAAGAAATGTGACACAGGCTTCATTGTGCTTTCAAACCAGGCTTATGGAACTCATTAAAAGTATTGTGCTTCCATAATACGGAGGTCTCACAATTAAGATATCTGGATTGTCAGCAGAGGCTGAGACTTTTGGGCCGAACTATGGATCCAGGTCCCAAAACGATAACCTTTCATTAGTCCTTACTGGACTCTCCGGGCCCGTAACTGCCCACAGCTTTCAAACTCTGCATGTACAAATATATTGTCTCGCTCCCAAGCTGAGCTTCCACCGTTTAGCAAGTGGTTTTTACAGACGGCTCATAAACTGATCTTGAAATGTTAATGTTTTGGTAAAGTCAGACTTGGTGTCAGAATTAAACTGACGTGCTAAATGCTATCAAAAGAAATGGGGAGACACACTTTTAAATATAAATCTGCATTTATTCAGGTCCTTCATTTAATCTGCCACCCTGCCATGTTATTTGGACATGAATAAATAAATAAAAACAAACAATAATATCTAAGACAATTTTACATTAGAAGCAAATTTTCAATTTATTGCTGAACAATTTAAATGATCATTAAAAGAGTTGCAGCCGTCAATGAAAGCAGCTTCATTAAATGTCACGTGGATTAAAAGTGGGTGCCTTGATGTTAATCTTAGAGATTGACAGTCATCCTGGTTCTCTGTCCTCGAAGCTAACGGAGTGTGACTGAATCCCCAATTAGAGAAGATTCATCTCAAACCTCTCGATCGCCAACACGTCAATCCACACACAATTTAAGAAGCACATGAAAGATGGAGTGAAAACTAACAGACACTTCTGAATAACATGTGAGTTTGGTTTGTGAAGGCTCACCTGCAGCTCCGTCAGTTGACTCTGCAGCTCGGCTGTCTGGGTCTCCAGCTCCTGCTCTCGGTTCTGCCATCTCTGCTCGCTCTCGGCCACGGCGGCGTTCATCTCTATCCTGAACTCCGCTCGGAGACGATCCTCACACTCTGCACTGGAGGCACGCAGCAGAACAATAAGCAAAGCGGAGTTAACCTACATTCCAAATTATTATATATTTCCTCCTGCAACACTCGGCTGTGCGATCATCTCATTTGTTGTGCTTCCACTTCATTTTATAACGAGTGTTCTGAGAGTCTCATTTAGAAGACAATCTGTTCTCCTGCAAGCCTTCTGGTGTTATTAATATCTCACACCTTTCTTGTAAGAAATTGATTTTTTTTTTACTCAGTATTCACAATTGTGCTGTTTTCAATGTTATTTTCAGCTGTGTCTTTAAGTTTCAAGGACGATATAACACAATAAAATAAAATAAGGGAAAAAATTAAGTAAGCTTTAAGTAGTAATTGAAAAAACTAAAATATGAACAGTAATTTTAAGTAGGGAAAGATGGAAAGGGTCAGCCCACATCCTTACACGTATTTAGGTGTATATTTTTCGTATTTCGCCTCATATGAATGTTCTATTGATGAGAGGATTATGACATCTTTAGCATCTTTAGCTGTTTTCCTAAAAGGTTTCCTAGGATGGAGGATTGTATTACGGTGTTTAATCAATATTCTGCAGAGGGATGGTGATGGTGGCGTGCAGTTTGCAGGAGGGGAACTCTGTTTCAGAGCTGGTGTTTAAGTCGTAGAACACAATGTAAATAAAGATTTCCTTCATTTGTGTATCATTTGTATTGTAACAGCTACTATCTTGTCTTGTTTTGCTTCAGTGAGATGTTTCATGTTAATTAAGGCCATTTAAGTCTAATTTAGTGGAATCGATAAAGGAAGGACACGCTGGTTTTAAGGCACCAAGCTCCTCAACTGTAACCTTTCCAGGGGTCATTCAAGAGGAGGCCTCGGGGAGATTACAAGAAGAATAAGAAGTTCTAATTAGCAGATCTGGCCGGTCTGCGTTTGTTCAGCTACCTGATTCGTTCCTCAGTCTGCCGCTGATTCTGATCTAGAAGGTTCCTCTCCGTGTGCAGGCGGCTCTGTTCAAGGACTTTCTCCTCCAACCGGTGTTTGTCAGCTCTCAGGGAGGCGATGTCTCTCTGCTGTCTTTCCCGCTGCCTCTCTGACTCCTCCTGGATCCGAGCCAATCGACTCCGAGTCTGATGCAGTTCCTCCTCCAGGCGAGAGCACTGAGGTCCACAGGAGGTCGCAGCTTCAGGGGCAGCCTTGCCTTTCTTCTCTTGTTGTTGGATTACTGTCTTCAACCGACAGATCTGAGAACACAGACAACCAAAACTTTACTAATGTAAATGAATATTATCATGAGTGTATGCAGTAGAATGATAGAGTACTGTACTATTACCTCACTGGTGGTGTCTTTCAGTTTCATCTCAAATTCCTCCCTTTCCTTCTCCAACCCTCTGCTCAGTTCCTCCACCCTTCTCCTCTCCTCTTCCAGATGCGCACATACCTTTCAAGAACATTCACAATCATCAAACAAACGTTAAACTAACATTCCACTCATTTTGATGAGATCTGAGCACACAAAAGAAGTGTGCTGACATGCACTCAAGTAACCTCGTTAACGGTTTCCTCTATTAAAACAACATAATGTAACTTTTTCTGAGACCTCTCGCTGGCAAATTGGTAAAACATAGAACAGGGAAAGTATTAAAGCCGCAGCAGTTAAGAGAAAAAAAGGAAACGTAACTGGTGGCGAGGCGGGCTGGTATCCAAAATAATTGGATCCAAAGTCTGACTGAAACTGGAAAACTAAAATATGAGCTGACTGCCAGCACTGAATATTTCATGACATGAGATATAAGTGCGCCAGTCTTCCTATGGCAGTGTTTGTCTGAACAAAATAAAGGGTGAAGTGTCAAATCACCAACAGTAAATAAACACATCTATCTAATCTGCTGCCTCAACATGATATCTTCTTATAATCCAGTTCCTTGTGTGCGTGTCTGAGTTGTGTGAGCTGTGCTTTACTGATCTGTGCCGAAAAGTGACTATTTTTAGTAGACGTGACTAGTTCAATGGAATAACCCCCCCGGTGTGGACAGATGGCCGCGCTGACCTCTTGGTTGGTCTTCTTCTCTGAGCTCAGAGCCTCTTGGACACTGTGAAGCTCGGCCGCGTGCCTCCTCATCACCTCCTCTATCGCCTTCCGCACTTGCTCCTTCAGCCGCTTCCTGTCCTCCTCCGCCTTCTCCACCAACCTCCTCCTCTCCTCCTCCAGCTTCTGCTGCACGCTGGCTCTCTCGGCCTCCACCTGCTCTATGTGCTTGTCCAGCTGGGAACGAACACGGACCCTCTCCACCTCCAGTTCCATGCGTAGACGCTCCGCCTCCTCCTCCTTTTCCCTCCTCAGATGTTCTTTCACTTCCTCCACTTCTTTGTGCAGCGCCTCCTTCTCCTCATCTCTCTCTCTGCGTAGTCTGTTTCTGTCCTTCTCCAGCTTCCCATTTTCATGCTCTCTGTCCCTCTGCAGGTTTTCTCTCTCTTTCTCTATCTCCCTCTGCAGTTTATCTCTCTCGTCATCAGCGTGTTTTTGGATGCGACGCAGCTCTTCTGTCTGTGCTCTCACCATCTCCGAGCGTAAGCTGGACAGGGCCTCAGCATGCTATAAACACATACAAAGTAGAATTTACATATGCATGGGCAAATAGACGCACTGTTTGCCTTCATGCATTTATTTGCACGTTAATCTTGGACACGTGTGCGTCTGTGTTACCTGGCGAATCTGCCGGGAGTGATCGTTGTTTCTGCCGCTGCTCTGCAGCTCGAGCTCTCTGTTCCTGCTCTGCAGACGGCTCACCTGGCTCCTCAGCTCCTCCACCTCGGCACACACACACACCTCACAGCCCCCGTGGTTCAGCAGCTCCACTGACACACACACACACATGCACAAATCGTATTGATTGATTATGCATAATAGGAGCAGAATCACAAATGAGGTAGGGCCCAACACAAGAATCATTCTCATGTAATAAATAAAATTCATTCTTGCTGACTGGGTCGGACGGTGCTTTGATGAAACGGTTTGCCTTTGTGGGGGAGGAGTAATATGCATTAGTTACATTTTATGTATATTTTATAATGGCACGAGGGGGAGACTTAATTAACGCTGAGTCAGAAAGAATAATGGGAATGTACTCAACTGTGAGCTTTCTTCAGCAGACAGGTAAGAAGACCAGGGAAGATTTGATTGATACTAATGAAACGATCAATGCTGCTTATCAATCCAATTATTTATTGATACCACGTGGAAGAAAAGTAGGCCTACAGAGGTTGTCAGCATTAAGATAATATTTGTAGAAGCAGTAGCACTTGTCTGTCCTCAAACTGAAGCCGATCGTGTGCAGAAAGATGTTTCAGCTCAGTGCTGCTGTTTCCAGTCGTACTTGAAATGATCATTTTACAGACTTTACAACCAACACTGATATTATCAGTCTTCTTCACTGTGGACCATTTCTTCCGCTCTGCCATGACTATTTGTTGTTGCAAGTTTCTCCAGCATTGTAGACGAAGAATATAAAACTGCTTCGCAAACCTGCCCTGATATGAGGAATTGATAAGCTCTGAGGCATTGGATACCGATGGATCAGACTGTTTGGAACCGGTCTCTGATTCCCTCCATAAAGTTTACATGCACACAGACAGCGAGAAGGACTGAACACCAACCTGCTCTGCTCTGCAGCTCATCTTCTTGCAGCAGCAACCTCTCCTTGGCGACCGCCAGTTCCTCTTCCGCCCGTTTGGCCACACCCTCAGCCTCCGACACACGCCTCCGATCCAGCTCCAGCTCCTCCTCCAGGTCCTGGAGGGAGGCGCGATGGCCAGGAGGGATTTTGGATTGGGGGCAAATAATGAGGACATAATATTATGGTGTCATAAGGACCATAGAGGAGAGAGGAACAAATTTGACACAGATAATGAGGAAGGAGAGGAGGAACACAAGTCAGAGAGACAGCAAGGGTGATGAAAACAAATGGAGAATGAAATGTGGTGAGTCAGGGAGCTATCGAGCACAGCTGTAAGCCTTTAATGGTCTGCTGTGAGGGCTTATGTCAGCTCTGTGCCAACTCTGATAGGGCTTCTTAATGCTCATTCGTGAGGTGGTAATGGTGGTGGTGGTGCAACGAATCTATCTTGCGCAAACTACTCATTAGCACATAGTTGACAGAGAAAACAGCACTAAGGGAGGGCAGCATGTGGTAAGACAAACAAGATCTACCCTCTCTCTCTCTTTGTTTCCACCGCGCTCCCTCCTTGCCAATCTAAAGGATCATTAGCTTGGTTACATCAGAGACAGGAAGCTGCAACATTTCAATTCCCCTTCCTCCTTCCTCCAGCACTGGATGTAGTATTAATATGGGTGGAGATATGATACGTGAGTGTGTGTATACCTGTATTCGCTCTTGCAGTTTCACTGTGTTCCTTTTGTTCTCTGCAAGCCTCTCCAGATGACTTTCCACCTCGGCCTCTGCTCGCTTTACTCTTTCCCGCAAAGCGCTGTGCATCCCTTTCTTCTCCTCTTCTTCTCTCTCCTCCCACCTCCGCCGCTCCTCTCTCCACTCTGCCTCCATCTTCCTCCTCATCTCCTCTTTCTCTTCGTTAAGGTCGTTTATCTTTTGCTCCCATTGCTCCCTTTCCTCCTTCACCGCTCTCCTGTTCCCCTCCTCTGCTCGATCCCGCTCCTCTTTTAACGTGGTCACCTCCTCTAAGAGTCCCTGTACTCTCTCCAAGTCCTCTTCTGTTTGCCTGCCTGGCCCCTCTTTCTTCTTCTCATCATCTTCTCTGTGTCTCTGCTGCACTGTCCTCTTCCTCTCCTCCTCACCAGCTTCCTGTAGCTCCTCGTATTTGACATCCAGCTCTTGGATCTTCTCTCCAGCTTTCTCCAGTTCTTTGCTCAATCGCAGGCTCTCCTCCTGAGCGGCACTGATCTGGGACCTGGCTTCCTGGAGCTCCTCCTCTGCAGCCTGGAGCCTCTCCTCAAATTCCTTTCTCAGCTCAGCCTCTGTTTCACGCTCCCTCTCTTCCAACTGGATGCGAAAGCACTCAAAGTCTGCCTGAACCTGGAGGCACAGAGGGTAATACATATAAACTGACAGGCGACTGAGTATACAACCCCGAGTACTGTGTGAAATGCTAGAGAACTGTCCAAATGACTCTATGCACTGATTCATGACAACGTTCTGGAAAACTTTCAAGTGGCTTTCATCCACGCTGATGTGAGAACAAGACACAGTTCATGCAAATTTTGTGGTGGCACATTCACACTACATTATGCATTACCACTAAATACAACATGTTAGGTCAAGAGATTATAATAATCAAATGAACTGCAAAAATACTGAATTTCATTGAAGCATTTCGTCCTTGGTACATTTATCTGGAGTTATCTGGAGCGTGATGAAGCCAGTTCATTTCAGAAGGAATATCCTGTGTTCTGTACTACTGTACACTTCTACTACTTCTTCTGGAGTGTCTGTCTGGTTATCTGAAGGTTACTAGTTTTATCCCTGGCTGCACCAGAGACAGTGTAGAAGTTGTAGTAGAAGAAGCAAAACTCTGAACCACTAAATGCTCCTGATTCCTTCGCCATCAGTGTGTGAATGTGTGTGAACGTGTAGCAGCGAGGCGTCTTGCATAGCAATTTCTGTGCTACACTACTAGTTTTGTCGATGCTCAACACTTATTTGGGGTTCATTCTAACATAGTTTGTGTTTAAACAATGCAGTAAAAATTTCTCATAGTACTCATTGGACTAGTTTGCTGTAGTGTATTCCTCCTACCACCAATCTATTAATCATACTCAAGTCAGTTTCCAGGCCGCACGGTGCCTACTGGGTGCAGTTGTGAAGGGTTATTCATGCAGAGATGGGCTGTTGAAAATGTCCACTCATTTGGCGACATATGCTGAAGTTGGACAAAAAAAACATGGTAATATACAAAACAACAAAACAGATGGCTCACGACAAACCAACCAACATGAGCCTGGTCAAACATGGAAAAAAAAGGTCTGCTAAGATGCATATTGCTGCATGGAGCTCATTTGAGATGTAGATATTTATGATTTATGTTGATTTCAGTTGTGGCACACAGCATGTGAATTACACATGAGGCTGGGGTAAGTAACAGGCTGTCTGAGCTGGGTGAACTGTAGTAGGTCACATTAGGGGAGGTTTGATTTGCTGCTCCCACTGGGAGCAAACACATTAAATAACAGCAAAACAGCCTGCCCTTGAAGGGGTTGGCTCACGTGATCAGGAGGGTTAGAGTGCGTGCACACACGCACACGCACACTCACACACACACACCTGGGCTCCAGCTCGCTGCTGCTCATCCAGAGACTCCTGCAGCTCGAGGAGTCGCGTCCTCATCGCCGACCCCTCCCCTTCCTGACACGTCTCGATCAGGATGCGGTGCAGCTCCTCGTCATGGGCGTGGTTCAAGGCCTGCAGAGCCGCCTCCTGCTCTTCATTCTTCATGTTCAGAGAATAAATCACCTGGAGAGTACCAACAGAGGAAGACTGTCAACTGTCATTGTTTGTTGATATTTACAATACCTTTGTTTTTAGAGAGTGTAATCACCTGCAACTCAACACTAGTGGAAAGTCATTATTTTATAGTGTGTTCTGTTCTGTTTTCCACCCTTGTATTACTTTTTGCAACTACACGCTAGAAATGCTTATCCAAGGTAACATCTGACTGTGATGAAGCTGAGCGATCGTCATGGCAACCACAACAACAGACCCACAACCCCACACAGGACCCAGAATGTGTGCAGAGGAGGGGAGAGCGATGGAGGAAGAGAGCTGAGGCCAGTCTACTGGCTACTGACACTGACACTATGTCCATACTAGATACCCACAGAGTAATTGTATCCACTCCTTTACTGCCAGACCTCAGACTCTGCACCTCAGTGCTTTCTTGTAAGACTGTTCAATTATTTCCTATTTCCATACTGTATTTGAGATGTTGTATGGTAACAAACTGATTTCCCTGCAGGGATCAATCAAGTGTTACTGATTATGAAAGAGTGCTTGCTGGTGCTTGCTAACCATTTTGCGTTTTTGAGAACTGTCGACAAATGACGAATGCAGGACCATACACTATCCTGGAGGCCACCGTAGACACACGTGGAAAGGGAGGGATGAGGCGAGGGGCAGCAATCTGCAGCTTCCTCAC
>CAAKHC010018251.1:87062-115836 GCA_901007825.1 Macroramphosus scolopax
CCGCCCGTCCTCTCATTCCTGCTGCGGTCTTACATCACCGCGATAGAACTGTGCCATAACACAACATCCTTTCATTTCCTTCCCAGGTTCCATCACGTCTCCTCCATCCTCCCCCCCCCCCCCCCCCCCCCCCCCCCCCCCCCCCCCCCCCCACCAAACACACACCACACCCACACACACACACACACACACACACACACACACAGACACACACAGGAACACACACACACACAGACACACACAGGAACACACACACAGACACACACACACACACACACACACACACACACACACACACACACACACACACACACACACACACACACACACACACACACACACACACAAATACCTCCACTCATAACAAAGAGGGGAGCGGGTTTGCTGGATTACAAAGCAGGGAACATAGTGACAGTGTAAGCTAGCGAAGTACAGGAAATCACACGGACCAATTTAGAGCTGTCAATCAAAACTCCAAGCACACTCAACACACTTTAATATGCTGCTCTTGATCTCTGTCAGACTTTACTCCCTATTTGCTGTGGGTGTGTTCAGTGTGTTCACACAAAAGCTCATGTGAACATTCACAACAGCTGGCCTGACTTGGTCAGCCAGCGCTTTCTCCCCATTGGCTTGTCTTGCCATGTAAACACTCTCTGGTGTATCTTTAGCATCACCCATTCAACCAGGACAGACCACTCTCAGTGGCAGAGAGAGGGAGTTGTAGATGAAGATGAAGAGGGAGGGGGAGGGGATACATGTAAGTAAAGCACAAGTGTGGACCGGTGAGTGGAGGAGCGATGGCTGGGAAGACGTGAGGAGGTGTGTTAAGTACAAGCGCACGAGTGTCTGTGTGTGTTTCTCTGTGCGTCTGTGTGTGTGTTCCAGCCTCCATGGTCACGCACACAGAGGAGTTATTAAATATAAGGTTACCACTGCTGACCCATTTCCTGTTTCCGCTCCACTCCACGGCCCAAAACACTCAAATAAACTTGGTGTCACAACACCCGGCATCACAAAACTCACACACCAAATATCACATCTAATGAATCTTATATTTCATCAGCCCTCTGGGTTTTACATCAATTTACTGTGGTCATCAAAGCTAAAGCCGGGTGGCAGGTCTTGCATAAAGTTTCATGAGAGCGATCGGGGGTTCTACGCAGAAATACAAGGATGGAATGGATGAGGCATGAGAGACAGGCAAGTTCCCTTAACAAGCACAGACACAAGTGCTGACCCCTCACCGGTGTCATCTTTGTGTATGTCGTGTGTATATCGTGTGTATGCGAGGAAGTCTTTGCAACAACAAGTACTATACATGCTTTATCTCCCTACACACACAGCCCTGGACACACACACACACACACGTCCAGGCGACACAGAGGTGAACCCATAAGGGAGGATGAGAGCTGCACAGTCATCAGTAATTGTCATAGCTCAACAAGCGATGGGTCATGCCCTGCCTCTGTAAGCATTATTGTGAAGCAGAGGCGAGGGAGAATCCCCATATAGTAATGCTTACTGTATGAAAAGACAGATATACGGCTGCTGCTCCTGCAGCTGTCCATCAACCCTTCCTGCACACTGTGCATGCTCATGGACAAAGGCACACAGCAGGATATGTTGTAGTAATCATGAAAATAAACATTCTTTATAATCACTTAAGCAAGATGTTATGAATTAATTGTGAATATGCAAGCATTTTTTTAAGATAAAAGTATCCTTTTGGGTTATATTATTCTGAATTTGTACAATTGATATACCATCCATATATTCCCTGACAATTACATCAATCTTATTTGCTGCCATAACAGGCTCGCCTCTCAGATTGCAGGAGATCTGCATCCTCTCATTGATCGCCGGTGTCTGATTACTGTGTCGGTCACGAACACGAATAAAACCCGATCCAAGTTGTTCTATCATCATCCACAGATACGGATAATATTGATGACTTGTAGTGATCATGTATGGTGTTGTTAAGGGTCCTATATTCTGACTCCCTAGTGCTGCATTGTATTTCTATTGTACGCATTTCAGATTTGTCTGTCACATTTCTGGGTGTCCCACTATCATGTCTGTCACAGTATCGATCACCGTATATGTATAGATGCCTCAGTGTGCAGTTGCAACCATCAGATCATCCAATCAGCCTGACAGCTTTCAGAGACAAGCCGTGCAGCGGCGCGCCTCTCCCGGCCGGTCTCACCGGCGGCTCTTACCTTGGTGAGCTGCGCGATCTTCTTGCACATCTTGCTGTGCATCTGATAATCGTACAGCTCCTGCTCAATGTTCGGGAACTCTGCCGCAGTCCCGTTAACGGCGGAGCCCGGCCCGGGAGGCTGTGCAGCCATACCGGCGCCTGAAGCCATAATGACCCCCCTCCCAAGGGAACTTCCAAGACCGGAGGATAGTCAAAAATGATCCCACCTCCTCTCAGCCGCAAAAGCCCAACTATATCGTGTCAACTTTCTACTCGTGCATCTCATTCCTCTGTCGGTAGACCCCCTTCTGTGAACAGCAGCTCGGTGGAAAACATTTGCCAGTGCATCGGCGGGGCTCTCGCTCCTGCGTTCCGGTTGCTGCCCCCCTCTCCCGCTGTCCGCCCGGTGATCGCGGAGGTCACACGCTGGAAGTCCATCGGGGACGCGCTCGCGCCAACCGACCCTTCCCTGCTGCCAACGGATATTTTTTACTCTACGAGGATGAAGACATAGAGACCAACCACCTGTCTCGCAGCTGGGGCGGAGAGGGGCGTGAGTATGGAACATTACCGGAGACAGCTCCGAGGCGCACTGCTGCAGTGCTGCCCCGCCCCTACCGGCGCTGCTGTATCACTGCCGATCACCGAGTGAGAGGGGGGGTCCACCGGGGTCCAGTCCTGTAATTTCACTCCATTAGTCTAATACCGTAAACAGAATACACTCAGAGCTGAAGTCCAATGCATAACAGCAACGCTGTTTACATTCGTCAACCTATTAAACGCTACAGAAAAGGCTGTCAGATTCATTTACTTCTCAAATAACTTTGTGAAACTGTCCCTATCAGTTAATGTTTCTTAAAGTAACAATAAGTTAACTTGCTTACTTTAACAGGGACTTGTGAAATATTAGATTTTCTACTTTTTTGTCATGAGTGAGGCTCAAAATTGCTGACTGCTCCACAATATGTTTGTGCCTGTTAAGTGCCTTCAAAATCCAGCACCCAGTTTGTAACACAAGCTTCCCTTAACAATGTCTTTTCTGGGATTAATCCCTTAAATTTGACAAAACTCTTCCAGAGTAACAAAGACATTCATTATAAAGCTGACAGGACAGCAGCAGAGGAAATGAGTTGTCACTTAAATAGACTATTATTTGGGATTAGCTGTGGGCCGTGGGTTATTAGATCACTTAGCGGTCTACTCTTTATCCATTACATTTACAGTGGAGGAATTGTACTTTTCATTTGCCTGACACCGGTGCATTTTTGAGTGGTATTCCTTCACTGAAATCCTCCTCCAAACATTTTATTAAATTTTAAAACAGTTTGTGTGGGATGTTAAAATATGAATATAAGTTTAAAACAGTGTGAATGGAAGTAGTGCTCTTTAGCCATGCCTCCCCAGATATAAAAGATATTAAAAAGACAAACACATCTGATTATCTTGTCTATACACAAGTTTGTAAACTCTTCAATTAAAAGGCGTAGACAGCATGTCCACCTCAAGGTTAATATTTAATAGTACATTTACCATATTGATTGACTCGAGTACATTTTGTGATGATTGCTAATTACTTTCACTGAGGTCATTCTTTGAAAAACAAAAATGCTTAAGTACATATGTTCAATATTTCATCTACCTCTGCAGTAGTAGTAGTAGATCTCCAAATGATGAGTAAACTAAGCAGCATGTTTACAATCTGCAGAGTACCCCTTTAACTCTGTCACTCAGATGTCAGGATCAACTTGTTTGCTGCCTGGCCTGTTCACAGGGTTGAAGAGACAAATGAAGGCACATAATCAATAGTTGAAGACATATAAGCATTCATTTAACATTGCAACCACTGTGTATGTACCCTCTGTACTCCAAGTTCCCATCAAGTGCAGTGCAGACATATAGCAGTCAGGGAAATTATTAAGAAAATTAACAACATATCTATGGTGAAAACTGTATCAGTCGTGCTGTGATGATTAAAAACAACTGGATTATGCACAATCACACCAGCTTACTGCAGAAAGTGGGCAGGGGTTTAACATCTGTCTCTACCTCTCTTTTTTATTCTGCACACACATATTCTGTCATGTGTACTGCAGTATACCTTTGACATGACACTCTTCCACAGTGGTTGCCCTTGGCCCCATTAATCCCAGTTGATTCCGTATTGACAACAATCACATGGCAAATACCTGCTGAGCAGGTTTGACTTCAGATGAATTTTGTCTGAAACATACTGAGGCCTCAAAGTGGGTAAAATACATGGCCGGAGAGCTGAAATGATAGGTCTGTGTAAGTTTAATGGAAGGTGAATGGATAATATTTGACAATGCCTCATGTTAAAACATGTATTTCTCATTATTTGCATTGCAATGCAGAATTGTATTTTTGATAATTTACAGTGATGATCTAGCAGCTTAGTAGAGGGTTATAAACTAATTGAGAGAATATCCTCAACACTTACAATCATACATTTTTAATACTCCTCCCTGATAATCCCACATGCACGCAGGTTTACAGCAAACGGCCTGAGTACCATCTATTAAATTGATTTCCAGAGATATATGGTTGCTGCTGTTGTGGAATCCTGTCTGCCTGCAGAGATAGGTCTACTATGCCCTTCACAGGGGTGAGTAGTCAGCTGTGACCCCTGTGCAGCTGCCTGGCAGCTGTGGCCAGAGACACCACAACACCAACTGAGAGGTGAACACTAGTACAAATGGTCCATGTGTGGAGCATAAAATTTTAGCTGTTAAGTCATCTGATATAGCTGACAGATCTTTTCTCCTCCATCTAAAACATACCGTTATTAGCATTTTGAACTGATGATAGATCAGAAACCCAAACCAAGCAACTAAGCTATGGGCTTAGGTGTTTGCTGTAAAATGAGTAGCTGGCATCAATCATATTGTGACTGCTGTCTTCAACACTATTCTAAGACCCTGAATTTCGCTCACAGGCGACTAAAAAAAATAAAATAAAAGCTAATAATACAAAAGCATATCAAATGCATATAAGCAACACAAAACATGTGCATTTTCATAAAATTCAATAATTTTTTTTGGAGAATAATTTAATTTACTATATATTGATACATTTTAGAATAAAACAAACAAAGTAAGGCCTGCAAGTCTAAACGAAGGGCACTATTAAATTGATAGTACTTCATCACGTGGGAATCGAATTCCCGTTCTCGCGAGAATAATACCAGTTGAATTTGAAAACAGGCGGCAGTATTGCCTGAAGAAAAAAAGCAGGAAAGGTAATGTAAATACATTTGATGATTGTTTATCTAAAGTTGAACAAATGTATATCAGCTTTAATATGCTGATAAGTCCTGCTCTTGTGTCGCATGGACCTTTATCCGATAGGGTATAACGATATCAGATGACGCTGCTCTTCTTTCGGTGGGAGTTTAGCAAGGAGGAGCTTTCAGTTAACGTTAGCTAATGAGACACTAGAGACATAGATAGTGAGTTCACTCTTTACTGAAGGAGAGGAAACCTTTCACATTTGTTCTGGCCATTCGGTGTTTTAATGTTGTTGTTCTTCAAGGAAAGATGACTGCGGAAAACGAAATAACCACCAAGGAGGCGTTTCAGCGCTCTCAGAAAGGCCACAATAACAAAGCGAAGCTGGTGGCGAGTCTGAAGAGCCGCTACAACCAGGTGAGTTATGTGAAGCTACTGTTCTCTTACTTTTGCTACGTATCACTTTTATTTATTAGTTAACTTAATTATTAACTCTCTCCCTAAATTGGATTATTAAATCCCCCCTTCATTCTTAATTCATTAATTGTATTAAGATATTCCTGCTATTGCTAATGTAATTTCTTGCATAGTTACTTGTGGCTATTGCTCCTTTTGCCTTTTATTGATAGCATTTTTAATTTTCTCCATCAGCTTGAGGACAAGACTTTGTTCCACCAGGAGTTTGTCCACTACCTGAAGTTTGCCATGATCGTGTACAAGCGTGAACCCACCGTGGAAAATGTCATTGAATTTGCTGCAAGGTTCGCCACAAGTTTTCAGTCTCCACCTAAAACTGAGGAAGAAGGGGAGCAGCAGCAGCAGGAGGAAGAAGAAGAAGAGGATGATGATCATCCATTTTTGAGTTTTATATTCAACTTCTTATTGGAGGTATAAGATTTGTTAAACTTTGCGATTGCTTTGTGGATAATGTAAATTATTTCGGCAATTAAGCTATGTAGGCACAAATTGAAATTTCTGAGATATGAATTAGATCCTTAAACCTATTTTGTTTTTAAGTCAGTTAATCATTGTGACATGATGTATTGTGGCGGCTGCCTGAGTGCTGGCACTCCTATGTGCTTTCTCTCAATCTGACTTTTTCTCCCAAACTGTGTTGACTGATTTATTTACCTTTCTCTCCAGTCACATAAGTCCAGCAGTCACGCAGTGCGCTTCCGTGTTTGCCAGCTGATCAACAAGTTGCTGGGCAGCATGGCAGAGAATGCCCAGATTGACGATGACCTCTTTGATTGCATCCATCAAGCCATGCTGGTCCGTGTCACAGACAAGTTCCCCAATGTTCGGATTCAGGCTGCTTTGGCAATGACCCGCCTGCAGCAGCCAAGCGATCCTGACTGTCCCACCATCAACGGTTTGTATTGGTGGAATAACTTATCACGTTCGTGCTGACAGTGTCACAGAGTAGGTTTAGCGTACTATGTCCATGAGATAGTGTATTTGATCCAGTAGACTGTACAGCATTTCTTTTATAACCAAAACTAGGGCATCTGAATGGAAGAACAGAGAAAAGACATAACAGAAAATCTTTTGTTTGTTCAGAAATTCCACGACAACACTGGTAGGCAAGAAGCTTGATGTTCATGGATGTGCATCATTGTATTTGTTTCTAATGGTGAAATGCTCTTGACTTTTCAGCCTTCATGCTCATTTTGGAAAATGACACTAATGCTGAGGTGCGGCGTGCCGTTCTCTCCTGTATTGCCATGTCTCCTCGCACTCTCCCAAAAGTACTCAAACGCACCCGGGACATCAAAGAGAGCGTCCGCAAGTTAGCCTTCCAGGTAGCCACATGTGCAGTCAAATGATCCAGTATGAGTTTATGCACACACAAACACACACACCAGAAGTTACACGTATATACACAACTGTGTTGTCTTCATCCGACTGGACATTTATACTTGTGACATAAGTTGCTATAAACTCCAGAATATTTAAAACATTTGTTTTCTGTGCAAGGTTCTGGCTGACAAGGTCCACATTAAAGCTCTGACCATTGCACAGAGAGTGAGTCTTCTGCAGCAGGGACTAAATGACACGTCAGGTAACAGCTATTTTTGTGCCACATAAGTACTTGCAGTCAGTTCAAATTACATTGTGCTCAATTAAAATGTCTAAATGGCTGTGTGTGTGTGTGTGTTGCAGAAGCTGTGAGGGAAGTTGTGTGTTCTCGTCTACTGCCGGCCTGGCTGCTTCGGCTGGAGGGTGATGTCATAGAGCTGCTGCACAGGCTTGATGTGGAGAACTGTAGCAAAACAGCCATGGACACACTAAAAGCCATATTCAAAGTCACACCCACAAATGAACTAATGGAGAACAGAAAACAGCTTGATAACAGGTACACTCACAGAGTTCGTCATCTTTAAGGGTTTTACATACAATTTCATACATAAATGCAAGTTAAAGATTGAATCTGTTTGTCAACAGGAATCTTATCCCAGTGGAGTCCCTGACCTGTGAGAACGTGCTTTACTGGCGAGCTCTGTGCGAGTTCATCAAGGACAAAGGAGATGATGGTGACGAAATGCTGGAGCGAGTGTTACCGGACGCTGCCACTTACGCCGAATACCTCTACGGGTGAGAGAGAGGAGATTACTGGATTACTTTTAAAGTTTTGTTCAGTAACTGCTGCACAGGATAACGATAAACCGTGTACAATGAGCAGCGTGAGTTTGTGATGATCAGAATCTTTTTAAAGAAGACGGATCGTAGTTGCATTACTGACCATGTTGTGACTCCAGGTATCTGAAGGCATGTCAGGTGTTTCCAGGGGAGCTCTTACCGTATGTAACTGAGTGGCTAACTTAAAGCTTATTTAACCGCTTTGATAGTGTGGCTGACTAATGGTGCCAATTGAACCTAACTTGGCTAATTATACGGAAATGAACCATGTACATACAAGACTATCCCCACCGAACAAATAAAAACACCTCTTATTCTGTAAATGCCTTCCTAAGTCCGTGTTCTGCAGGGACCCAACACATCGTCTACTACAAATACATCGTATTTAGCTGTGGAACTTCCCACTTACAACACAAAAGTGCTTGATTTGTCGCATCTTTATGCCAAATTATGCTTTATTCATATCCTCTCCGACTGCTGTCCACAGCGATACATATTTTAAATCCCAGGGGTCAATTATCATCCTTCTCTGCATCACAGTTTGCTTTTCAATGACCTGACAAATGTGTGGGACGTTGTAGTGTGAGTTGCTCTTTAAGTAGATTTGCTATACATTAGTGATGCAATTAACACTTGTCTGCTCATGAATAAGTTCAGCAGTTTGTTTGAAATATGTATGAATGACTCTGTCGCTAGCTAAAACAGCTTTGGGTAGCACTGCTTGTAGGTAGTGCGGAAAGTGTGTTTTGCTACCCACAGTGGCGCATTGTTGCATTTAATGATTGTTCTGAATTGTACCCTTGAGACTCAGGTGCTGAAGTAACTACCTGAATTTGCTTTTGGAGTGTGCAGTTGAATTGTCTGGCGGTGCTTTCACAGCTGCTAATAACTTGACTCTGACTGACTGGTGTAGATATTTGAAGGCAGTGCCTGTGCTGTCAGAGGAGCAGAGGGCTGACTTTAACCAGCTGGAGTTGGTCATGACCAAGGAGTTCATCTCACAGCAGCTCATCCGTCTCATCGGCTGTCTGGACACCAACGAGGAAGGTGGCAGGTAAGAGACTTGTGCAGGTTGAATGAATGTGAAACAATCATTAAGTGGAAACCTACATCCCCTAAAACAACTCAAGGCAGGTGCTGGACCACAGAGCAGCAGTAGCTGGAAACGTCACACGACCGTTGACTTCTTCAGATCTAACAAACTTTGGATAAATCACTCTTTCTGATAATACAATTTCTGAGGGATATTGTTCTTAACGCATTGCTGCATTACTTGACATGTTAATGCACCTGTAGATCAGTGGAATAGAATGAAGATCTGAGAAGGCTTTTTTTTCATTTGGTTAATATTACCATTCTACCGTTCTAAGTCAGTTTCTTTTTCTCTTTGCAGGAAGCGTGTTTTGTCCGTGCTGCAGGAGATGTTGGCTCTGCCACAGACACCCTCTTCTCTGGTCTTCTTGCTCACTGAGAAACTGCTCACACTCATTCCTGATGATCACAGACGCATACAGATTGTGAGTTACATCTGAACCCTTTCACCGTTTTTCATTCAGTGACCAGTGAAATACAACCGCTTGTTTACGTCGCTTGCTTTGTGTCACACAGGTGGCAGAAATCGTCTCGGATGTGAGGGCGCCCATCATGGAAGCAAGTCAGCAAGTGGATAAAAATTTGACCCGTCGACAGCAGGTCCAGGTGAGGACACTCGGCCTAAGTTTATATATCTTCATTGGTAACGACTGTCTGTGATGATCAACAATTCAGCTCTCATTTCATCTCAATCTCAAAGCGTTTGAATGAGCAGCAAAAGTATGTAATATCATGGAGGCTTGACAGACGCAGAGAGAGTCGAGTCCTATATGCACCTGCTCTCTTCCCCCGTTCCTCCAATTCCAGTAAGTAGAGGTAAAGAGGTCTCCCGTGGGTGGTAACCTGGCCCAGAGCCTCAGCTGTTGTTGTGCTTGCATTTAGTTGCCTGTCGCAACAGTCACGCATCCTCTTAAATGTATTTCAGCTAAGAAATTACTCTCCCTACTCTCTCTTATTCCCCCACCTCTCTTTTCTTCCCTCCGCCCATCCAGCTAGCCGAGGTGAAGGTGCATCTCATGGAGGCTAAACAGGCCCTCGAGGACTGCATCACAGCTCAGGAGTTCAACCGTGCAGCAGAGCTGAAGGACTCTATCACAGAGCTGGAGAACCGTAGGAACCAAGTCATCCAGGAAATCTCAGAGAGCAGTCAGCCGGCAGATAAGGAGATCTGCACCGAGAAGGTACATAACACACGAACCAACACTTTCCTGTCTCATCATAAATATATTTTACCCTAATATGCTAAAAGGCTTTATGAACTGTTAACCAATTAACTGCGTTTTTGTATTTCAGAACGACCCAGAGACTCTTCTGAGGTGTCTGACAATGTGTGCTGAGCTGCTTAAGCAGTTGAACATCAAGACTCGAATTAGTCCGACCATAAGCGCCTTAATGTCCTCACTGGTATAATTCTCAACCTTTTAAGTGATGTTACCAAAGCTGTCCAGATATCTCAGATATAACTATAATCGTCTGGAACTCAATAGAGACAGAGCAAAGCATGACTAGTCTGTACGGTCACCTTACTGCCCGTCTTCTTCATCGTTTAAATGTCTATTGTCCAATCTCATTGAGAAGGGTTATAATGTAGTACAACTGAAATATGATGTGTATTAAATAGTGAAAGTATCCAGTATCAGGATCATATACATATTCTGTACATATGAAGGTTCTGTCTGATGGCACATATTACTTGTTGGCAGGAGAAGTGGAGATTATGACCATAACACAAGAAACATTATCTTTAATTTCTTGTTGTCAATCTGATGAAACTCAAATTGAACCTGAGATTATTGGATTATTATTTGTTAATAGTAACAACCTCTGGTGGCAAATTGTTGGTTGACGTTAATGTTTCTCTTGTCAGATCCTGCCCAGCATCGCAAATGCTCATCCTGCTGTCCGCAATATGGCGGTGGTGTGTCTGGGAACGAGCACTCTGCACAGCAAGGAGTTAGCCAAAACCCACATGGTCCTTCTGCTGCAGGTAATGTTGAACACAAGTATGTGTGTGGTTGATTTAAAAGTATATGACAGTATTTCATGTTTTTCTTTTGCGGAAACGATGTAATGACTGACATGAAAATAGAACCATATACAGATATGAACTGCTGGTGCTAACACTGTTGTGTGTGTGTGTTTCCAGATCGCACAACTGGATGAGATAAAGATACGTATCAGTGCTTTGCGAGCCATCATCGACCTGCTGCTGCTGTTCGGCTTCCAGATGCTCTCAGAAACAGCTGCCAGTCAGAAATCCCAGTCAGCAGACCAGCAGGAAGAAGATGCACCTCAGGCTGAGCAGAAGGGAGACGCACCAGAGGACACCGCACAGAGCATAGTAGTGATGCTGTCAGAGTTCCTGGACAATGAGGTGAGGCTGACGGTCATCCAGTAACTTCCAATAGTAATATAAGTGTCCGGTTTCTTTGGGTGAAAACTAAGAGAATGTTATTTAAGTATCCGTGTGATTTGAATATTTCCAGGTGTCTGACCTGCGGACAGAGACAGCAGAAGGACTCGCCAAACTCATGTACACTGGTCGCATGTCCAGTGCCAAGATGTTCTCCCGTTTGGTGCTGCTGTGGTACAACCCCGTCACTGAGGATGACATGCGCCTACGACACTGCCTTGGTGTCTTTTTCCAGCTCTATGCCCGCGAAAGCAGGTCTCATACAAAAACTAAAGATTTATAATTCTTCAAAGTTTTATTGTGACATGAAAATACTTTTTGACTGGTAAAAAAAGTGTTCAATGATTTCTTGAATAGGTGAAGTGATAACTTGTATATAAATTGAAGATGGAGTGTGTCTTCCTGTGTATTAGGCTCCACCAAGAGGTCGTGGAGGAGAGCTTCCTGCCGACTTTATCGACTCTGATGAACGCCCCGAGCACTTCACCACTAGCTGAGGTGGACGTCAACAATGTGGTCGAGCTGTTTGTGGAATTGACCCGTCCAAGTGCACTTGTGAAACCTTCAAAGAACACAGAGGTAAGAAACATCCAGTGGGATTAATTAGACCCCTCTCTGATATCCCTCATCAGTTGTTTGCCTAGGCTCTGAGCTTTTCATAATTTAACACCACAAACTATTATCTGTCTATAGAAGAGTGTATAAAGTCTTTTACAACTCTGCAGCCTTGAAGCGTGCAGAGCTTCAACACATGGTTAATGTAATAATGTTGTCAAAAACAGTTCATCGTGGCAGATAATTCATTTGATTGGGTGCGTGCGTGCAATGTTTACCTGTCTTCAGGAGGTGTGTGTCCATGACTACTTGGCTGTGCGTATCTGTGGGGAGATGCTGAAGGACCCTACAGCCCCTGAGGTGCGCCTCTATGCCAAGAGTCTGAGCAACCTGGAGCTCAGCAAAGACGGGACAGTCAGGAAAGACCTGCTGACGCTGCTGCAGCAGCTCGTGCAGGTATACAGATGCGAAATGTATCATCACTGATGCAAAGATGTTACAAAGAAAACATCACAAATCTGGACGTGAATCGTGTATTCACTGATGAGAATCAGTGAATCTTACCATCCCTAATCTATAAACGTTATTTGCCCCTTGACAATCCATATTTTTCATTTTCTGTCTTTCCTGCTCTTGTTTGTCTTCAGGTGGTGAAGGACCGTGTCTGTCTCCGTGCTCTGGAGAAGATGATTCATCACCTTGTGGATTCTAAAGAACAGGCCGAGCACCTCAATGCGACCGCACTGCAGCCATTGGATGTCAATGCAGACGGTACGCATGCTAACACAGTGATGAGGAGTGGAAAAGACCAACTCACACCTGTGCAGGATGTTTTATTACCAGACTGTTGCTAATTGGATTAAAATGTCTGACTCGGTCCTTTCAAGTCTCTGTCAAGATTAGAATCAAGCTAGCGGAGACACAACTGCACAAAATATGAACGTTCAATCTGCCATGTTTCCACAGAGACTGCAACAGACGATCCATCTAAATCTGTCAAGAGACCCAAAAGAGGTACACAGGTTCTCCATTCTCATCTAAAATGCAGCTCTTCATAGCGCGTCTGTATTTTTAGACCTCTTCTCGTTTTGAGTCAGCATTGTATGGTAACCTGAGAGTTTGTGTGCACAGGTCAGAGGAAAGTCTGCGCAGCCAAAGGCAGAAAATCTAGCAGGAGGGCAGAGTCGTCAGAGGAGAGGTGAGTGTCTCCTGTTAGTTCTGTCAATGCAGAAGGACAAACGATATCTGTGGCCGTATCACCATGATTCTGCATTCTTACATTCATCTCTTGTTTTTTGTCTTGCTAACAGTGATGGAGAGAATGTTCCAGAGTCGGTTCCTATGGTGCGTCCCTCACGTAGAGCCAAGACTGCAGCTCTGGAGAAGACGAAACTGGATCTTAACACCCTCATTAACCAAGAAGCCAATGTGTCATAAAAATGCCTTCATATAAATTCAGTTATTCATGGTTAATGGAAATCGAAATTACAGATGGTGTTTTCAAAATTAGAGAAATATATTTCCATATAAGATTCAGCTTCAGTACACAGAAAGGAACTTATTGTAGCTCTTCATTTCCTCATAATATATAGTCACATTTTCCTTTTCCTTGTTTTCCTGTCAAGTTTTTATCATTGTAATAATAAAAGGTAAGTCAGTTAAGAGTGTCTTCTCATTATTTCTCTAAAACTAGTCAACATGTTGCAGTTAGAGATGCAGGGATGGATTGATTTATAAAAGAAGCCAGCATGAGAGAAAACTGTAGATGCATTTAGATGTTTGTGGAAAGTATTTGGGTGCTGTGAGCTAGTTTAGGATACTCATGCACCGGGGTAGCAAAAGGTTTCTGGCTCTTGACTTGGGGAGGACACATGATGAACTATAGACGAGCCAAAGACAAAACGGGAGAGTGGGACCGTCAGCCATCAGGGAGCCACGGCGAGCAGACACACTGTAGTTGCAGCCACTGGAGAGAACTGACAGCCATTCTTCTCTGTGGCTGTGATGACCGGCGGAGCTGCTACGAGAGCAGAGGGCACTGGTGATATTGAAAATGTCAACAATGAACGCGTTGCTTTCAGATTGTCTTAGTCTCTTGAATCAGACTGCTCACTTGGTATTTCAAAAAAATCTTTATTGTTCCAATCACAGACCTCCATTGCATCTGTAAAGGACTGTATAAAAACACATGGTAAAGAAAATATACAACAGATGTTTAGCACCAGGTTCTTTGACAGGGTTTTGTCCCAAGACTGGGCCACCTCACCTCACCTCTCACGTGTTGTACAACCATAGTGACATAAATACAAGGGTAGTCAGGCACACGATACACACTACAGGTTTGTACGGACCTACAGCCAGACATCTTGGATTTAGCCGCCCTCTAAATGTACGGGGCTGATGATTTTCATCCAAGATTAGTGTTAACTGATTTTTCTGGCCTTGTCTATCACACGGGTTTGATAAGCAATAGAGCGGTAGGCCTCACTAGCCCATGTGGAGGTAAGTATCTCTTACTGCAACTTAAACAGGAACTCAAAACAGCAAATCTCCCACCTGCATTTGAACAGTAAATAATGCTAACATTTAAGATAAAAACTATTTAATGCTATAATAATTAAGAATTTGTTATTTTTTCTGCTTCAGTACAAGGGGAACAAAACTGAGTTTGTACAGCAATATTCTATGACATCACATTACATGGCAACTGAAGTGACATACCAGGCCATTGGTACTTGTGTACATCCATTCGTCTGTCAGCAATAAAATAATTACTACATACTGATAAAAAAAATCTGTGTTTGTATTGCACCACATAGATTCTCTAGTTTTACAGTAGGGGTTGGTTGTGGGACGTGGGATGTGCAAAATATGGGGGAGGAATCTGTGTAAATGGGATTAATAATCTCAGTTGGAATAGTGCAAGAACTAGATCTGACACTGACATATAGTGTAAGCTTTGGGTGAAAACAAAACAACAATCACATCATGGTAACGGAAACAAAACAAGACAGATCCCAAAAACCAACAAAATCAACCAGAGTCTACTTTCTTCGACTGCATAAAGACAACTCCTTCATCTCTTCAAACATTACTCAACATTTTGTGGGGCTTCATCTGGAGCCATTTAGACCGTGTAAGTCTGTGCTAATTGTGGATTAAGTGCTGAGACCCGCAAACAACGTTTGAAACTAGTTTGAAGGAACTCATATAAAATATTTGGTCTCAGTAAATGCTTGCAGCCAATTATTTGAGCCATAATACAGATAAAGATCACGGTAAGGCCAAAATATTGTATCATCCAAAGCACGATTTTGGCTCTTGGCTTACAACAGTGTAACAATCAATAACATATATTGCAAAACGAGGCTCGAATTGAGAGAATGTCATTAAATAATGAAAAACCTTAAACACAAACATTGTTAAAATAGCATTTTGAACATAAACAGTGCTATTATTGGTAACTGCAAATGATTGTTTCTGATAATAAGATGTATTTTGGGGCAGAGGGTACTGTGTTTATGCAGTCAGGCTTTCTCTCTCCCTCCAACACAGGGGCTCTCACAAAGCTCCTCAATAAGCACCATTCAAATTCTGAAGTAAAGATTTGATCTACTACACTTGTTCAGAGAGAAAAAGGCAACAGCAATGAAAGAACAGCAAAAAACTAACAACATTCCGTACATACATATATCCATGGATAAAAATAGTGCAACATCAAGCTTTTCTTAAGTTAAGACTGCTACATAATGCTGAAAGTAAGACTGAACCATAGTGGGATGGTCAGTCCATGTGGTCAGCTCAATGTCCAAAGGCACCACGTTAAACCACAGTCCCTTTCTCAGGAAGGAGGAGGCCTCTTGCTTCATTTAGTTTTCTGTTGGAAAGACAAAGAGCACAAGTTGATATTGAAGCGGTACGAAACTGAAGCTTGATGAAACTTGTTTCTATTAAAATAAGAAAGGTAGTTACCGAACACAAAGTCGCACCACCTCGGCCCGGACAGGCCCCTCATTCGCGATTGTCTCAACATTTTCACTGGTGGTGATTGTGGTGGTTCAGTAGACACAACCCCGGGACTTTTATATTTTCTTTTCTGCCTCCCCACTTGCATTTCATCCGGCTCCTGGACTGATTTAGGTACAGTACCTGTAGATTCGCTTGAAGCCGTCCTCCTATTCATGCTCCTTTTTCTTTTCACAGCTTGAACAACTCCTACCAGTTCTCTCTCGCTTCCTGCAAACAGGTATGCAGAAGATGACCCATCATCCAGTGTCACAGTACAGGAGTTCCACTCCTCCTCAGCTGATTCGTTGTCTGGAGAGTTTATCTTTCTCAGAAACACCCGGCATTCCTTCAGGGTCTCAGGGCTCCAGGCTTTAGAGCAGAGGTTCTGCTCTTTGGGTTCATCCGCAGGCTCCTGAGATTGATCAGCAGAACTGGTATCCAAACATTCAGACAACCGATCTTTCACTGATCCGCACAATACGTCACGTTTTGGTTTTAGTCCAATAACCACATGTCTATTTGAACTACATGTAGATGATTTTATGTCTGTGATATGCTTCTGCCTCTTTCTCCACCTCTCCTTTTCCTGACTGGTCAGGAACCTTGTCCTCGCTCTAAAAAGTGTGGCCTTGTATTTGCAGAATGCTCTGCCTCTCCACCTCGTGGCTCCGGGTTTGAGACGGCCCGTTTCAAACGTGGGTGTGAAAAGTTGTCGCCTAATATTATGTGTTATTAGAAGTGCTTTATTCTTCCTCCTCAACCTTTTTTGAGCCTGTTCATGTTGGAAAGGACTCTTTGGCACAGTTTTGGCAAACTTCTTGATGTGTTTGCGGAGTCGCTCTGCCTGGGGACTGTGGCAAACACTTTGTTTGTTGACAGAACGAGGGAAGTGCATAACTTCATAAGGATTACGGGAGCTTGCCTTCTTGACAATAGCTAAGGACTGTGTCTCTGTGGTCTGCATAAACCAGGAGCTGAGCTGCTGCATGCTACAGGACCCTGGTTGGTTTTTGGGACAGTCAAACAGCGTTCGGACCACAGAGGAATGTTGTGACTTCCCGTCAAATGAACTGTGGCCTTCAGTGCTCACTTTAGATTCAAGGTCTATCATTTCTTGGTCCTTCACAGTGTGGGAGACCCAGGTATCAGAGATAAGCTGTATTCTTCTGGCAAGCTCCTCGTTCAAGTTGTTCTCCTTGGTCGATGCTGCCCACCACCGTAGTGTCTCTTTTGGGGTATAGATTGAGTCCACAGACACCGCTGCCACTTTGCTGAGGTCCTGAGAGATGTTCTTCCTCTCCGGTCCAAGAAGCTGTCTCTTCCCTCTATTCTGTTGTTCCCCCTGTTTCCTTTCATTGCTGGCTTTGTTCAGAAGAAGTTGTTTAGAGCGCCGTAGCAGAGCATTACTGTGGCTGTATGATCTCGGGGTGGAGGTGGCAACAGCGTGCAAAAAATAAATTGAGGGCTTCCGCACTCTCTTGGAGTGACGCACTGCTACGTGATGATTGGTCAGTTTGTCTTCACTTTCATCTTGTGCTCCCACTCGTTCTACTGTGTGACTGTTGTTGCTTGTTGCCTGACTGATTGTCCGGGGCTCTGTGGCAGATCTGAATTCCGGTAGGAGTGTTTTCTTATGAATTATGAAGTCAGGAGACTTCCTAGTTTCCTTGTTGATCTGGATTTTACGATGCTTTGGTGAAACTGTGGTTACTGTGACTGAAATTCCAGAGATTTTAACTTTTGCAGGTCTACCTGGTTTCCTTGAGGGTATAGCATCGTCCTGTTTGTTTTGGGCAGACTCTTTCACCGGGGTTACCGGATTTGGCTCCTCTGACAATTCTGTTGAAGCTGTTTCGATACTACCTGAACTGACCTTAGAGTTGCGTGTTAACATGCCTGAGTGGTGCTTGAGGCCAACTGCTTGCCAAGCATCATGGAACTCTGTTTGCAGCTGGTCAAAACTCTCAGACACCATTCGTTTGTTTCTCCTTGAGCGGCCGTACACTACTGTTATCTTCAGGTTCTTGTTTACGTTCTCCTCATTGTCAGCTGCTACAACAGATTTTCCATTCACAGTTTCTGCCCCTGTTACCGCGTCCACAGCCTTCTGCTTTCGTGGTCGACCAATCGGCCTCTTCACTTTTTTCTCCAGTTGTGGTCCCAGCTTCTTTGGCCGGCCTGGACGTCTTTTAGGAGGAGTGGTTTCATGGAACAATATTGAGTCACCGGGGGAACTCTGGCTCTCAGTTCCAGCCAAACGCTTAGTTGGAGTTCCTTCACCTGATCTCCTGGAACCCATTTTAGGTGATGAAGAAACTAACTTGGGTGAAGAGGCAGACTTGGCAGGTGAAGAGGACTTGGGTGGTGAGGAGGGAGACTTGGCAGGTGAAGAGGACTTGGGTGGTGAGGAGGGAGACTTGGCTGGTGAAGAACCTGACTTGAGTGGTGAAGAAGCAGACTTTGCTGGCGAGGTCGACTTTGCTGGTGTAGAACCTGACCTGGGTGATAGAGAGGCAGACTTGGTTGGTGAGCAAGCAGATCTGGCAGATGAGGTAGCAGACTTTAGTGGTGTAGAAATAGATTTTACAGGTTGAGTAGCACACTCGGGACTCTGGTTTTTCTTCTCCTCAGGTATCCCTGACCATGAGGACTCTACATATGGGTCAAAAGGAACCGCTGCTTGTGCATTAGAGCCAGAGACTGCTGATTTAAGACTGTATTTGACTCCTTCCTTATCCTTTACTTCTGATACAAACATGAGCTTAATGGGACTAGTATAATGGACTGGGGAGGTGGGAGGGCTCTCAACACAGGTGGGAGACTCATTTTTAGAACTCATGTTTGATTGATTTGGAGGCAATCCTGAAGGTGTCTTGGAGACATGAAGACTTTTTGGTGACGATCGTAGCCTTCCGAAAGTTTTGGCAGGAAAGTCACTGCAATCTTTCCCATCTTCCAAGCTGTGTTTCTTGCTCTTCTCTTTATTTTGTGGAAAGACCAGGCTCAGATCTTTTGACTGTGATGGTCCACATTGGTCTCTATGTGTTGATTCAAGGGAAAACTCCTCTGCTCGTTCAAAAGAGCACAGAGAAGCTTCATGTCTTGTTTCAATCTGAGTGTCCTTGACACCTGAATTTTTGGATACGGCATCCAAGTTGGGAGTTGGGAGAACCTTGTCTTCTTGGGTTTTCTGGTTAAAGATGCTTTCCGAGAAACATGCAACAAAGAACATCTTCCTGGGCTCTGTGACGTAGGAGGAGAATCTTTGTGGAGGGACGATGTTTCTCCTGGATCTCCTTGACTCATTGGAGTGGTTAAGGTGACATTTTTGACTCAAAGTGCTATGGTCATCTTCAACTAGCCTGTTATCACATTCTTTACAACTGTCAGAGCTTTGACCTGTTGGGTCAAGTTTTCCATCAGTTTCAGCACTGCTAACATTGTCATCTTTTTTACTTGTCCTGTCAAACTGTGTCTCTGTCATTAACTGTGACTGCACGACACTGTCGTCATTTGAACATTGTTTGCAATACTTGCTCTCCAGCTCAGGGGTGGGTATCTTAATGCTGGAGAAAGTTAGGTCTTTTTCCTCACTGGATATTTGCCTTTCTTTCTCCTCTGCTTTGATAATCTGAACTTTTTCTGTGACCACGGATGTCTGCATCTCTTTTTTAACATCTTTCACATCACTTTCTGAGGAGAACATCTTCAGTGGTCTCCCCCTAACTGTTTGATTCTCTACATCAAGATCGCTTTTAATCTCCTCTTGGACTAGGTGTGAGTCTGATGAAGTACTTGATGTAGTTACAGTACCATTACATCCATCTTTAAATCTTGCTCTCTTTGCTAGTGGGACCTTTCTCCTACCGTATGTCTGGTCATACATTGCAAGCTCTCGTTTGATTTGTAAGGTATGCCTTCGAGTTGAAGCATCATCAGCAGCTGTTGCCATGGCAGCAAGGACTTCCTGGCGACGCCGGGAGCGGGTATTAGGCGACCTGGGCTCTTTGCTATCGTGGCGATTAAACAGCTCACTGAGATTGTAGTCACTAGCACTGCCTGTGTGAAGCACTGTGGTGATAATTTCAGTCAGATGTGCATCCGCAGGAAGCTGCAGGTTATGACTGGTCGTTGGTGACTGCGGCAGCTCCTTTTCATAGACATGAAAGGCTGTGGAGGCCAGAGGTGGGTCCTTCTCTAGAGGTCTGATGGTTTCAAGTTTCTCACTAAAACGATTCACAACATCTTGAAGTAAAGTCCCAGTAGGGTTCTGCTCAGGGGGACTGCTCCTTGGGGTTCTATGCTCCAGCTCCTCCTCCTTCACTGCTGTATCAACATGTACTTCTAGGTGGCCAGAATCCATGAAAACGTCTTTAACCAGTAGGTCAGCTTCCTCCTCTTGTCTATGGTGAAGTAGGGACGGGGGCTTTTCATCAGTTTTCTTATTGATGTCTAAAGGAATAGGAGAAAGAGGGGGAGGGGACGGGCTCTGCTCTCTCTTCAGGACAGGACAAGGAGGGTCCCCATCTAAAACACCTTTATCTATGGTGTTTCCAACCTGTGTTTCTGTCACACAGGCATGGTTTGAACAACAGGGATAAGGGTGGGGGTTGGCGTGGCTACAGCAGATGGATGCTGAGGAAGGATCTAAACCTGAGGAGGGTGTGCACGGTGAAGATGTCAATAACGAAGGTGAGGATGGAAGAGAGGAACATACTATGTTGTTATGATCTACAGCCAAGCTTTGGCAGGAAATGCAGTGCAGCCTCTCGGGACACACAGCAGTGGAGGTTTCCATCCTGCACCTCTGCATACAGCAGTGGTTTGAGCCCAGAGGGACGATAGTTTTACAGTCTTTTAAAGGGAAGTGATGAATGCTACAATTTGAGTCTCCTGGGCAGCACATTGTGCTGCCATGACCTGGATGATCACAATGGCAGAATGAGCTGCTGACATGGGCTTTACATTCAGGAAATGGGACTGAAAGAGGGGTAACATTATCCTGCAGGTTTACACCACAATGGCAGTAGTGAGATTCAGCTTGACCAACAGGCTTTGGATCAAGGAAATACAGCAGTCCTTCCTGGTGTGCCAACTTCAGCATCTGGTAGATTAAGGAACAATGTGCCGGGCAGAGTGAGCTGAGAACAGCGTCCAATGCAGAGTTGTGATGGCACTTCTTCTGCTGCTGCTGTCCCACATCTCCCAAGTCTTCTATATTTGATGTCGGCAGGTAGCTAGAGGCAAAATGCAAAGATTTGAGTTAGTAGGTGTACTTAGAGCTGAACCAGTTTCAAAAATGAAACCACAAGTACTTGCATAGTGTAACTGCAATGACTATGTATTGAGCAATGGTGTAATACATCCTCTCCTGTGATAATTCCACAAAACTAAAGTCTGGTTCCACAGGGGTATATTCAGATATATATGTGTTTCCAGCTTCTCAGCGTCGGCTTGCTGGCAAAATAATGTCGAATAGATCCCATGTGCATCTTCATGCAGACAGTTCACCTTTCTAATAATTCATTTTGTCAATTGCAGTACATAAACAGTCCAAACTGTTTGCAGCCTACTGCTTTGTCTGCATTTACTAACATCCTATCGACCACTACTATGTAGCCTCGGTTAATAACAAAGCACGAATGAGAGGATAACTAATGGATGATAGCAAAAACTTTGCAACCCAAACTGAGCAACTGCCCTTCACCAAACACAACCGCACTGCTCCGACCTGAGTTAAAAATGTTGGGCTGGGCGGAGCAAATTGCTATTCAGTTTCTGATGAACCTAGGTTTGCCAAGCCAGCTTTAGGTAAACTATTAATAACCTGCAAGACCCAGTAACAAATGAGTGTCATCGTAAAAGTATGACAGGCAACTGATATTAGAGAATTGTTTTATTGATGAGTTGCTGGAGGCAAACTATAACATTCTGCTAAAAGCAGCAGGAACGATTGTAGTAACGCTCAAATCAATTTTTTCAACAGCACTTTCACCAACAATTTAAAAGCTCAAAAAACTGATGTTTAACTCAACAGTTGAATTAGTTCATGTCCTAGATCTATTTTACAAGAAACGTAAGTCACTGATTCTGACTTAAAGTTGCTGAGGTGTTTTGATATTGGGATACTGTTTCCAACAAGTTAAGTAAAGTTTACGTCCAGGATGAACTGGACGCAGTACAAGAGTTTTACATTCTATAGTGGTACTGTTGATTTTCATTAAATGATGTTTTAAAATCACAAAAAAATTCCAATTAGCACTAAACAAATACAATATTCAGGGGTGTCATTTAAGGATTAAATAAATAATTGAAGCTAACATTTAGAAGCGTTCATGCAGTTGTAGCAATACACATTTCACATTTGCATTTAAGTGCCGCATTACAAATCAAGAACTACAACAGTCAAACTAGTAAAATCACAGTTCCGAAGCGCAATCAATACATAAATATGCAGCACAAAGAAAAGGTTCCTTCAATAAAAATGCTTCCGATAAATCATAGTGCCATAAGTAATCAATGCATAAATAGAAGATTTCTTTTAAGTAATCTTAAAGATTTCCTAGTAGTTCATTAAAAAAAACACATGAAGCTCAATTTGAAAACAAGCCAAGGTATGTTCCCAGAATATACTGCAATTAAACTTCAATGAGAAACAATGAAATAATAATCTCTCGAGAGGTGTTTAGGCTTGTTTACAAACTGGCCCTTTCATATTATTGGCAGGTAGTTCCCAGAGAAGAGACATCATGCTGCTCTAAGCTGTAGCTCCAGACACAGGCACTCTGTACTGTTACGAGCAGACACATTCAGGAGTGGAGACATCAGGTTTAAAGGCTGAAATGCCACTGAATCATTTCACATTAAATAACTTCTCGCTTAAAATTACAAATAACACATACAAAGATAAACAACGAGGACAAATACTTAAAACATGGCAGTTCTGTAAATGTCATAGTGCCAAATTCAAACCATTTACAAAACTGTAATATAGAATAGTTTACCTTAAGTTTAAGGGGTAAATAAATTTACACTTGAGAGACAAAGAGCTCATAAGTTCCTAGGTCATACCCCAGCATACTCCATATCATGACACAGAGACCTTGATGTGAAACCTGACACTGCGCTGTAGGCGGCAGATAAAGTTCAGAGGTATATGTGGCAATGAGGTTAGAAAGAGAGACAGGCAGGCTGAGATTACAGCAAAACAAATCGAAGCAGCTTTGTGTTGGTAACCCTGAACTGCTGCTTTGGTAGTAGCACTGTTAGTGGAGATAATAGCAGAGGCAGACAGCAGTGTAGATGCAACATTTAGCATTTCCCAGACAGTGACAAAGAAGCCTGTACTCCTTGCACTGAATCAAGTCATTGTCACAGCCAAATATTTACCAAAGTCGTAGCCACAATCAACCATCAGGACTATTTAACCCTATCCATACACAAGACAATAATCTGCCATTTCGGCTTCACACGTCACATTGCAAGTCAACTCAGAATCGCCCAAGTTGAAATAAACTGCAGTGTTTTAGCTAGGGTTTTTTGTGCCAGAGAGGTGGTCCATAAGTAAAAAATGTTAAGCAGCAGTCATGTATGAGGTTGTACAGCAATACAGCTAAGGTAGAAGAATTGGTTAATATCAGTGATACTAAAAGAACATCTTTCACAAACAATACACAATAACAATCACTTCCCAAGCTTATCAGTGAACATTTGAAAACATGCAGCACAGTTGCATTCCAACTACACTCAATACAATGTCCAGACCAGCCTGTACAAATAGAGTAAAACTTTGTGGACAATAAATGGCTTTTTTAAGCTAATCTCTTCAACAAATGCACATATTGAAGATGTAGCCATTACAGCAGTTTATAATGTACAATCTTCCTGTTCGTAGAGGTGTCTAACAATAGTAAGGTTTTTAATTCTGTTATATCAGCTCTAAGTCACTTCAGTAGCCTAGGTTAGATACCTAGAGATAAGAAAGCTGCAAATGACAATCATCAATGCTCCATTAACAAGGAGCTTTAAAAGTGGAATCAAACCTGAATAACCTAATAACCGGACACCTAGCGAACATAAGAGTCACACTTTCTTAGCTCCACCACTGTGTTTCACACACTTGATCCTGGGTAATCTGGTAGAAAACAGCTCATGTCATGTTTTCTTTTGTCAGAAAAAAATTATTCTATAAAAACATGAAGGTTCAGACCTACCTTACGCAAAGTTAAGGAGATATAAAAGGATATCTGTGGGGTTATTTCGCCCTGATTTTATCGTCACGTTTTTGTACATGACAAAATTAATTTTTAATTAATTTCTCCCTATAAGTTCTGGAAAGCATTGAAAGTGATATTTCTGTGTCACTCACTGTAATGTGCTAACTTTCTTGAAACTAATGGCCTTTGAGAAGTCTCTCAGGCTTTGGCCATACATTCCTCTAGTTGGAGGCAATGAATATTGGCCTTACCATGAGATTTGTGTGATACACGGTGAACGCGAGCACAGTAATGTCCTTTCAGATCTTCTGGTCTAAGTGATGTGAACAGACATTATGAATAAGTTTGGACTTAGTTAAAATCAGCAGCTCCTGTTACGATAAGCTGCAATGAGCACCAAGACCTTTTGAAACATGCTTTACCTCATGGTTGCTTTAATAAAAGCCCAAGACTAAGTAAGAGAAACACAGCAGCAAGTATGACTATCAAATTACAGACACAGTTAAAAGACCTGAATATTATATCCATATATTTTGTAAAGGCATGTGTTGTGTTTTTAATGTCTCCAGAAAACATGTATCTTGTAAGAGGTGATGAGTTCAAGTGTTGAGGAGTTCTGGAGGTGTTTCTTGGTCTAGAACCTATTTGCAGCAGCAGCAGCTGAGGTAAGAGTCCCTGAGTTAGCGGAACTGGCAGTGGCACCAGAACCAGACGAGGTGGAAGTGGATGAAGAAAAATTGGCAGATTTCTTCTTGGGTGGGTTTTTCAGTGTTCCAGTACGCTCTTTGATTTTGTATTCCAGTGTGCTATGGGGTACCCCATAAACACCCTGGGCTTTTGAAACACTCATGCGACCTCCCATCACCATAGTGATAGCCTCCTCCATCAGCTCATGGTCATACTGGCGGTATCTTCCACGTTTCTTTCTCGGTTGCTTGTCTTTATCCCGGCGGTTTGAACCCTCCTCGGAATCATCCAGCGAGGACCCACGTTGTCCCAGGCGATGAGGTGACTGGTTGGCACTTCCTGGACGGCCATGTGCCAGGAATGGAGGTCTGAGTTTGAAGAGTGATGAAGGTCTGTCAGCAGATGTCAATAAACTGGCACTACCATCTGTTGGTGAGGTACGTAGGTTTTCAGCCACGCTGCAATTCTCTGCTGGGATTGACCTGTTGTGTTCTGACTTGGTACGGACCTGAGGAATACGCAGTGGTGTATGGGACTCTAGACTCGGAGTTGGGCTTGGAGGGGGCTGAAGAGCATCCCTGAGCTGGGGAAAACAGTGAGGGAGGGTCTTATGTAGACCACTTGAATGATAAAAGTTAAGAGAGGATGACGGGAAACTTAAATCTCCATTCTCCTCCGAAGCTCCTGCAATTTCTGCCCGCTCTGCCCATGCTGCAACCTTCTGCAGAACAAGACGGGCTTCACCGCCAAGCATTGATGACATCATATTGTATGATGTCACTTCATCCCTGAAATTTTTGCTTCCTGATGCAAGGTGATGTCGCTTCCCCAGCCTTCTCTCAGACCAGCTGTCCAGGCCTTGCCTTAGGGTGAGAAGGGGTATTCCATAAAGCAACGCGGCGCGCTGCTCTTGCAGCCTCCCTGACCGTATATCCTTCAAGGCCTTGGACAGCAACCCCTCAGACAGCTCCCAGCTCCTCTCAATGTACTCCTCCTTCTGCCTCCTAGGAATGTGAGGACCAAACAGCAGGGTCAGGATGGAGGTGATGGAGGGGTGTGATTTTGGCATAGGGTACAGAGGGGGTGGAGAGCGAGGGGTCCACTCCTTTATGCCTTGTGTTGGTAACATCACTGCGACTTTTAAGATTCATGTTTCTGTCTGAGCCCTCACACACACAGCTGCTGTTTGTCTCTTACACACACGTACACACGCACACTGTGTGGCAAAGCCTCTTCACGTCCAGGTGGGACAGTCTGTGAAAGGCTGACGTTACTTTGGTGCTCAAGCACAACCCCTTCAGTTTTGTGTTATCCTTCAGTGACAGTCCTACATGCTTGAAGGATAAATAATCAGAGTGATCATAACTGGATCCGTAAAAAGGAAGTAAATCAATGGTGAGGCACTGAAATGTTCTGCTTTTAGCATATGATATCATATGGTGCCATTGCTGTGACGTTACCGCTCAAGAGATAAAAGAGTCAACCCCACAAAATCAAAACCAAGCTAGCTTAGAAGAATGACTAAAAATTAACTGATCCAAAGCGCTGCCAAACAATGAAGGTACAAATAATTCAGGCAACAAAGGTGTTAAAGAACACAATATTGGTGCTATCCAATCGACCATAGCAATGCTACATAGTTCAAATGTACTGCACTCGAAATAAGAATACCCGCATCTCTTAGTGGTCGTAGGTATGGACAAATTGATTGTATTCATACAGCATCCCCATGTGTAACTAATGATAATAGATAGCTTCCTCATGTTTTTCCCTCAAGGCTGAATAACACCCAAGTTTATAGAGTGAAGCATTCCAAGAATAACTAGAATCTTACCCTGCGACTTTGTCAGTTGATGACAATGATGTTGAAGTTGCAGAGCAGGTAAAGTTCCTGTTGGAGAGGTCAAGCGCACCACCTGTGACAAGAAAAATATATTTAAAGCGTGTTAGGGTTTGTGTTACATTTTGTTGGTTTTGCTTGAACGTTCTTTACTTGTTTGAGTGTCAATTGAAAGGATCCTGCACATATCCAATCACTTGTTCCCACTTTATTTATGGAGCTTTATTCAGGTATTCAGGTCAGCTGAAATTCATGAATTGAATTTTAGTCTGTGAAATTATTGGTTCTGCCATTATCCTGTTTTTATCTAACCACGTCTCCCACTGAACAAGAGAGCTTACAACTATACTTTCACAATTTAGCCACACCTCTTTCAGTCAACAATGTTAGAATGCTTGCTCTCTCTACAGTCACCTATTGTTTTGAATATGCAACTTGCTCATGTTACCAAGGCCCGACTTAAGTACTCAAAGACAAGTTAAAGATTTCCCAGAATAGATTAGTCAGGGTAGTGCTGGGTTTAGCATCAATGGACCATGTAGAAAACAGTCTTTTCAGCAATTCAAAAGAGCCAGCAATGCTGACCTGTGCTTGCCCAGGCTTAAAAGTAACAAGGTCAAAGTTCTATGAAGTTTATGGAGCTGTGAACTGGAACTAGTACAGATAAAAAACATCTATCAGAAAAAGGTTCAAAACTAGCATATGGGAAGTAGAGGCATAGCAATGTATATCTGTTCTGATACTGTTGTTAATGATTTTCCTTTACTGCTCTGGCTGCATTGGGTTATTGTTGAAGGCTGTTGTCAGCCCCTATAAGTTAAGAATGCAGTGGTTTGTTCATTGTTGGATGCTGTCTCTTCATTTCAACTCACACCAACTAAAGTGAAGACGAGGGAGCTATTCTATTCACAGTACTCTCCACTGCTGAAGGCAAACATAAAAAAATGGTAATGCCTTACTCTAGAGCCCGCAGAACAATTCCTATTTTTCTAAAGCTAATTAGCAAGTGATGTGATTTCATTATTCACACACAGACAGAACACTGCAACATTCCAGCAAATGAATGTAGTCAAGATTTTGAAATCTTTCATGCATACTTTCTAACCTTTTTTCAGTTCATCAAACACTGAGTGAAATCAAAATTGGTTAGCTTAACTCCCAGTAATGCCTCATATTGTAATTCAATGGACTATTTGACCTAAGTGAACGCTTTGTAACAGTAATTTTCTTCACCTGGTTCAGGTTCCTTCTCTTTCTCTTCCTGGGTTCGGGTGACTGTCAGGTCCAGAGGGGTATCTGATGTTTCAGATAAAGGTGATGAGGTCCTTGTTGTAACACCATTTGTATTGGTGTGGAGTAGGCACTTGGACGCATACTCCAAGGCAAACTGATGTATCATCTTCTTCATTAGCTCCTGGGCAATCAGTGGAATGTTGGAATCACAGCCAGGGGACACATCTAATGAAGAAAAGACATACAGATATACGTGACACACTTGTAGAAGTTTATAAGAATACTATCCACTGCATATAGAAGAAAAGAAAACCATTCATTTCATGAATGAAAAAAAGGTAAACATTATGTTTATATGAACAAGACAAATTGCATTTGATAAACAATAATTTACAGTGACCTGAATCTCTCCAGGTTTGAATTAGAAAGTAGCAAACGATGCACTTGTCACTAATAGTTAATAAGTCATAACATTACACTTAAAACATAATGAAATTAATAATAATTCATTAAATTAGCACTTTCTCACATTTAATAGTAGATACATTTTTTGCTGTGAGCCTATGGCAAACTTTTTGGTGTAACAGCAGTGTTTCACAATGCTAAAGGAAAGCTGACTCACCTTTCTTATGGAACACACCT
>CAAKHC010018251.1:117639-131796 GCA_901007825.1 Macroramphosus scolopax
CCCCACCCCCCCCCCCCCCCCAAGTCTCCTCCTCTCCCCATGAACCTTTTTAGAATGATTGATATCAACCGCTACATTTAAGGAACACAGGCGCTTTCAGCTAAAATGCATTGTTGTTGCCATATTTGATGGGTTTGACAGATGCTACGGTGTTGTTTGGTCAAGTTTGGTCAACCTGCACCAGTACATTTTTTACATGCAGTCTAAAAAAATGTGTCACATATGCGACTACTTTGATCGCAGTATAGAGCCCTGAAATTCTTACACTGAGTTTGTCCAGGGGAAGGTTGCAGAATGAGCATTGAGAGCAGCTCGACTCTGGGCACCAGTCATCCACCTCTGTGGGTTCACAGTCTGAAAGACACAACATGAATACAGACTTAATAATTCAGGTTGAGGACTGAATTATCTCAAAATTTGGTGGAGTGGGATTCTTACAATGACAATATTTTATTCATAATTAGTTGATTGCTTGGTCTATAAATCACCAAAAACATTTGTGAAAAATGTCCATAAAAATATCAGTTCAGGTGACGTATTCAGATGAGTTTAGTTCAAAGGCCTCAGATTTTCAGAGTAATGGAAGACAAGGCAAGCAGCAAGTTCTCACAGTTGAGAAGGCTGAACAAAAGAGACTTTTCTTAAATTGATTTGTATGATCATTCAATTATTACAACAGCTGATGTTTATTGTATCTTAACTGACTGACTGTTAAACAAATTGTTGCAGCAAGATGGCGGCTTTGACAAATCTGTATATATTCAGTGCATTGACTATCAAAAAACAGTTAATTCTATTGAGTGTTATCTCAAGAAAATGTTTTATTCTGTGATACACAGCTATCGGGACACAAATTATTACAACAAAAAATGGGCAAGATTTTATTACATATATACAACTTTGTCAGACATTCATCAAAAAATAACTTGGTGGGTTTGATCATCAGAACATAGCGTAAAATTAAACTTTTTTTTCCCAGTGCCAGTTACTATCACTGTCAGGTCTCCAGTTAAAAATATACAAACGATTTTATTTCTCTCAAACAAACTTACTCCAGAAGGCAGTGCTGACTGTCATCAGACAGTCACAAGCAGGATGTGTTTTTACTGCTAATGCACTGCAAGGCCTAGAGATAGTAGAGCAACTGTTAAGTAATGATTTTTTTTAAGCTTTTTTCCAAATGAAAGGAGGTCATTATTGGAAAGCATGCCAATATGTTTCACACCGTGCTGTGACTGTTAAAAATCATAAACATCAGGAATCAAAAAATGTAAGGCTGCTTGGGTCATAGATTTATCTCTGTCAGACAATTTACTGCACTTACAAAGCTAACAACAAATACAAAAACAGATTCAAATCCACTTAACATTTAATGTGCAAAGGACAGGGCAGTAGTGTACTTAGAGACAGGCGCATTATTGATTTGATCTCTTCAATTTTATTATATATCTGTTGAGCATAAATATAAGTTATGACATGAAAAGTCTATAATAACTAAGTGATCAGGACTTTTTAAATGCATCATAAAAACCCACCGTCAAATAAATTGAGGTCTCTCATCAGCATCGAGCCATATATTCCCTCCAGAATGCTTTCAAACCCTGAAAGACACAAATAAAAACAAACCTTTCAGTACTGATACATTAACTGCTAACTACTAACAAACCGTGCTGTCTTAATATTATGGTACAGGAACATTTCCCCTTTTTTCCCAACAGAGCTAAACACGTATGACTGTCAGCATCTGTTGTCCACTTCAGGCAGTTATCCAACAGCTTTCATAATTAATTATCTTCACACTACCATAAACATTAAATTCGCAGTAACGTTACCACTTTTGATGTTTAACTGCACAGTGAGTAAAATTAAACGTTATTGATCAGAAATGTCCCAGCTAGTCGATGTTAGACTAGTTTAACCCTTCCTGGGTTCCAAAGTACCGAAAACGGTGTTCAATGCACCAAACGGTATTCGAGGGACCGGCACCAGAGCCCATTGAAATGTATGCATTACATATATGCACTGGCATTAGCTACACGTTAGCTGTTCTAACGTTGGTTCAACCCCTCCCCCAAATAAAACCAGCAGCCTTAACTTAATGCTAGCATGTCATTAGCATTGCTAACATTTCTGACAATAATCAACATTATAAATATGAATTAAGTTAAGTAACTTAGCTGATAGCAAATTCAACGATATGGCTTGAAGCTTAGTTATATGCACGATATCCTTACAAACACATCAGCAAGGAAATGTATAAAGAGCCAGCAGCGAATAGGATGTAGCTGATGGGGACAAAGAAAATGAGCCAACTGGTCCGGCTAGCCAGCTGTAAATACTAGCCTGACAGCTTAACTTAACCGCTAAAGATGGTCACCAACGGTGTTTGGCTACTAGCTAGCATTAGCTTGCTATTCGTAAGCTAGCATTAGCTAGAGATGCAACATAGCTGGGGGCTACGATCCGCTTTTTTACCGGACGAATCTTGTTCAAGTATGTTCCTTTCTCACAATATATACAACTGTACATGAATCATACCAACGCAGTGTATCAGTTTGTATCGCCAAGAATCAAGTTCCCGCCGAAACCCTTTCCTTTCTGCCGTGCATTTGGAGCACTGCACGGTCGCCATTCTGCGTCCTTCCCCCTCTCTCTCTCTCCCTGCCTGACTGAGTCTGAACTAAGAGTTTATACTGTATAGGAGAAGTGGACGGAGCCTCCGAGTCTGAAACGTGAAGCCAATGTTATAATGGCCAGCAGGGGTCGACTTCACAGATTGTTTTGAAAGTCTTTAAGACAATGATTCTATACATATCTTTTTGCGTTTTAAGTCTTCCTCAATACAGCTAAATGTTCTTATGTGAATTGTGGTCCCATTTAAAGTAAAACGAACGTCAAATCAGGGTATGCTCTGAGGCATTGCTCCCTTGTGACATTGTGATTGACAACCAGGGCAATCCCTGACAGACCAGGCACCAAAAGAGATTCTGAAAAAATGTATAGAATAAAAGCAGAGATTTTTTTTCCCAGTTAAAAATGAGCCATTGTCCCACCATAAAAGAAGAAGATATGAGACCAGAGTTGGTCAATTTTTAAAGTTGGAGTTGTGGGAACATACAATCTTATATTATTATATTATTACTTCATCAATGTCAAAATGTTAATGTTAATAAAAATAAATTATATGAGAATTGAGATTGCAAAAACAAATTATATTTTGAACATAACTTTTTGGAAGAGCATGTTGTCTCACAAATATCCATGTTGATATGCCCAAAGAATGCTCAGTTTTGAATGCATCATCGACGTATCATAGATATTACCCTTAAGCCAGCAGCATTTTAAGCAACTGGTAAAATAAATAAAAATGATTTATCAAACTAGCGAACAATGTTAACGTTAGCTAGTGAGCTGACGTTAACATTATAGTATGTGGACGTCATACAAATATTTCCTCAAAGAACCTTTAAAACCAACATTCTTCACTAGCGAGTAACCTCATCTATACAGGCAGCGAGGCAACAAGGCAGCAACCTTTGAATGCACAGTGGTCAGTTGTGGTTTAAAAAAACAAAAAACTAAATTGCGTTGCCAAACATGCCAAACTTGAGGTTTGAAAAGGGATTTACAGAACAAATCAATGGGTGACGTCACGGAGGCTCCGTCCACTTCTTTTAGAAGGTCTATGGAAGGAACCGTTGGGAATGGTTGTTGCTGCAGCACAACAGCTGTCGTGCCTTCAGCCGGCCACTAGGAGGAGACAATGTAGCACTCGATGCCTTGATTCGAATCTCACAGGCATTTTCTTTGCTGGTCTTTTAAAACAATCTAACCAAAGACACACACTCGTTTTCATTTGATGTTGTCAATAACTTCATTGAGTTTGAAACCAAAGTCTTTTTTATGGGGGCCTTTTAATGTCAATTAACTTCTGATGACGATGACGTTGATCACCTGCTCCTGTCAAAGATATCTGGGAACTGTAGCTACTATAATACATTTATAATAAAGTTTGAAAATACTGGGAGACACAGTATTCATATATCATGTTGCCATTTGTGTATAGTCAAATGACCTGATACGCCATGGCATAATGCATTATAATGTAATTCTGTGTACACACGATATTGGCTCTTGTATAAATTTTAAAAAGTGTGATTGGTTGTCTTTGGGAATATTTTTAATGCACATATTACCTAAAGTATTAAGTGGATTTGTCAGTGATGATGACCAATATTGTTGCAAAATCATCACATTCATGGTTTTTGACTTAGTTACATGGAAACAGATGAGTAGCACTCATTTTGATCTTACCTAGGAACAATCGGGATGCAGTCTTAAAAGCTACAAAACTTCTTGAACTGTTCCCACACTCAATTTGAGATCAACTTTGCATACACAGGGTTGATGCATGTGGCCTATTGACAGTTTGAATGATCTACCAGCTCCTCTTCAATGCCAACACATGGGGGCAGCAGAGCACTTTAGGTTTGTCAGAATGCACTAGAAAGGTCCACTGTTCTTTTAGATATAAGGAGTGATGATAAATAACATGTCATACGTGAACACAAACTGGCTTCATTGTCCCTCATCCTACTGTCCAATGCCTTATGAAAATGGATACAGTGGTCTTGCCTGAAGATATAATCCATCCATGCAGCCTGACCCAGTGGCCATCGTAAAACCAAGGTTCACCATTAACAGTGAGTTATTGACAATATAAACCACTGCCCAATATGAACCAGATCATGAATGATCATGATGATGAATGATCATGCACATACTGTATGCATTTACATAAACAACCGTTATGTACACCATTGCATGCACGTTAAAAACGTCATAAAACAACTATATATATCTAAGACACACAAGAATAACAAATAAACAAACCCAAAGACTTTTCCATTCAGCTCTGTGAGAATCTTCTTGAGGCCTTTAATTGTGCCTATCCACAAAAATGAAGTTGTGTTTAATTAAATTGAACTAACTGCACTGTACATAATGGTCACTTGTACACACTAATGCAGAGAGAACAGGCAGGGGGGAGTTCCAGTAGGGGCCTACAGTTAATGATTGCCTAAGTACGTTAATCCAACTGTGCATCCAACACAACAGAAAGGTATGAGAGCAAGCAACAAAAGAAAAGCCCATGAAGAATTTTTGTCAGGGTTCGAGTGAGGGACAGATTTGTAGAGGCCGAAGAGAGAACATATGAGAGTTGATGAAGGCTATAGAGCAGATAGGCAGATGTTTTTGAACGTTTAGCTTGCAGGAGATAGCAAATGTCACAGGCCGAGGTGGAATGTATTTTCATGGTGACTTAGAGCATGGTTGCTGTGGAGATGGTGTTGAAAAAAAGGCCGTCGTGTGAGCAGCATTTCTATGCCAGAGCGTGACCAACAGCATACATACGATGTGCCCTGGGGACAAAGATGATGACGTGCAGGGTCACGACATTGTAAGTACGTGAATGTGTGTTTTACATCCAGGGGGACAACTAATGTATAAAGTGATCAGTAAAAGAGAGGCAGCTTAGCACCAAGGTGGCGGTCCAGAGGAACGGTTAACACCTCAGCCAGCAGCATAATTCATTACTGCAACGCCACAACATACGGGCTGAAGGGACACTCATAGGCGTGTGTGCGTGCATGCGTGCCTGTGTGTGTGTGTGTGCGTGTGTGTGTGTGTTTCAGCATGAGAACGCACCTGGATCTTGTTATACAGTTCAAAACAGGGGCACAGTAGCTTTACATTTTAATTTCCCCCATTTTCACTGCCTCAACAAGTCCAAACACAACACCCAGAAATAGACTGCATTGTCAAAACGGCAGGTTTTATAAATAGCCACAGGATGAAGAGAACCAGTTTCTCAAAGTTAAATCCTGTAACCAAATAAACTAGGCTACATGAGGATCAAATCATCCCTTTTTATTTAGTAGAAAAATTCCTCTTTTCCACTTTTTCAACCGCCACTCTATCACTTTTTATCACTTCAGATTATCTCTATGCTGTAAACAAGGCAGTGTGCACACGAGCGTGGAGGTTTTCAGTCAATTAAATTTACAAGTGCATTCCATAGGTTTTTAAGATGATTAGAGCCAGTTCTCCATACGCTATAAAAGAAACACCTCACATATTTAATATAAACAGGATTAGTGGGGTTTTACTGTTCACTCTGACAATTAAAGCGGCTTGCTCTGCTGGCTTGGGTTGAACTCCAACTGTTTTTCCCGTGTACCCCCCAAACTGACTGTAACACATTTCCATTTCTTTATTTCTGGGTTCATATTGTCATGTACTCAAGGCGCCTTACTCGTGCACGCTCATGTACGGTGCATTGATTTGTTTCTCCGACATTCTCAGATAAATATAATTTAATTGCACTGTGGCGTGCATTCGATAAGGCAACATAAATTAGAAAAACATTGCTGAACGAAGAGAAACTGAAAGCTCAGGCTTACGGCGGGGGCCTGCCAGGTTTTAAGGTGGTGATTTGTGACAGTTGATGGATTGAGTATGGTATTTGTGCTAATACTTGGATCCAGCACGTTTAATCATTTGTACATTCAACGAATCAAAATGAGCCTTTTACTGAAGGGAAACCACAGTTGCTGCACACTGGGAGAGTCAAGGATCTCATTGTGTTTTTGGCAGCAGCCTCCCATATAATCTCTGAAATGCTACAGATGCCCACCCCACTTTGAGTGGGGCCTTTTCGAAATGGGATTTCCAAAAATTACTTATTTAAGCTGCTTTGAGAGCTCGGTGTTGTTTTTAGGCAAACACATGAAGGTGGGAGGAATGTAAATGCAATGAAAATATATATGGAAATCATTACCTGGGTGTTTTATGAGCGATTGTGTCTGAGTATCTGTGCATGTTCAGTATATATACAGTGTGCATGTGTGTGAGGTAAAGTCCTGGGGATCAATATTATGTTTGGAGCACAGCCATTGTGATTACTACAGAGGTTTAGTATTCTGGTTTCTGCAGAATCCAGGGTGAACGCTCACTTCAGCCTCCCATGTACAAACACACAGCTACGCTCGTTGTTGTGCAAGCGAATGCATAAAGACATCTGTTTAGAATTCTCTCTTTAAATAAAAGGGTGGTCGCTGTGTCACATAGTAATGTTTATTTGCGATAGAGCCTTTTTCTACCGTCCTTTATAGAGATCTACCAATAGACTGTGGCCAAACAGATCCATCCCACATTTTAGAAGCTGTATTCTGGATTGGAATTTGGAGAAAACTGGAAAAGGAGATGGAAAAGGTAAATAGGAAAGAGGAAGTAAGAGCAGTAAAGTGAGAAAAGGATAATTTAATAGGCACAGGAGTGTGTGTGTGGACGTGCAGGCAGGAGAGCAGCACTGCTGTGCAGGGAGACACCAAGCCGCTGCCAGTTTGAAGAAGTCTTTCATAACTTCTGCTCTGTCAAGCTGGTTTCAACTGACCCCCTTTACTTCCCCTCTCTATAAGCTGTCTGTCTTTTGTGTATCTGCAGGTCTTTAGGTTAAGACGGGGGCTCACTGCGACTTGTGTTCTGGACGAAATTGGTAAAAAGGAGCTCAAGGGGTTTATGTAGCACAGGAGGACTATGGAGGATTATCATTAATTCCACACACAATAATGCACTTGACTGTGAAGACACTCACACACAAACACACATGCAGACTCGCCATGTGGGGAGGTTGACAGTGCACTGTGGAACTGTGGAGGGGGGCTGCAAGGTGGAGGGTCACTGTAAGTGGAGGGGCCAGACCTCACTCAAGGGATGATGGAGGAGGGAGGTGAGCGAGGGACGAGAGGAAATAGTCAAACTAAAAACACATGCAAGGTCAAGTGTGCTCCTTCATGAAGCGAGGAGAAAGCAAGAGGATAGAACCATGTTGCTGTGAGACTTATCAGTCTGGAGGTCTGTCTGCTTCCCCCCTCGACCTCTCACTCTCTCTCGTCTCTTGTGAATTATTTTGTGTGTTCGTCTGTTTGCCTGTTACATGGGCTTGTCACACAACTTTGTCAAAGTAACGTCTCATCCCTGCTATGTGGAGAACATTTAGTTATATGAGCAGTCAGGCCAGTTGACCTTGAAACATGACTGGTGATGAGGGCGTAACAACTTGTTACACGCATCCCAAGTCTTTTCTGTTTCATTAAACGTGGCCAACATTTTTCAATGTTAAGTGCAGGTCCGAGCGCACCCGGGACGCATTGAGGACACATTGAGATTTGATCGCTTAGACCGCACTTGAAGGCAATCTAGGCCACATTAATTTAACAAATTCACATTCATAAACAACTAAACCATCGGTTCCTACATGCAGTATAATTGTCTGTCATTTATTATTATCAAACAGCTTGTCAATCACTGTGATAAAATCAACATCTGTGGTCTATTAAGGACTGTTTAAGCTGATCCGAGCTGATCTCCGATATAACTGTGTGAGTAGAGGTTGCTACTAGTAACAGTGCTCAGCTGACACCAACTAGGGAGAGCAAAACAATTCTAATCACCTTCTGGGGACCGGACTTGTAAAACACCTCAGAAGTGATGTGCTGTGTGTTCTTGTGTCTACACCTTTGTTAAGCAGGGTGAGTAGATGTTTGTATCAGAGCCAAATGCTGATGCAGCACTCACCTCTAGACTCACACAAGTACACAATAAAGCCCACAGGAGTAAAAATACATACATACAGGTGGACACACACTTGCAGGGATATATATTTTCTTGGATGAATGACCATCAATCACGATGTATGTTCATGTCAGGCGAATGGGCGTCAGCAGTGATACAGCTGGACGGGAGATAGGAGAGTTCAGACAGACAGATAGACAGGATGAGCGTGGAGGGTGGAGGGGTAGGCGGCTGACCAGCTGTCTCCATTCATCATTTACCCCTCTGATATCTCACACACACACACACATACACACACACACACACACACACACACACACTGCATTTGAAGTGATGCCCGCGAGTCTCTGATATCTTCGGTGATAGCATGTACGATCCCTACCGACCCCGTTGTCTTGTCTCTTTCTCATACATTGTTTCTTCTGCTAAAAACATTACAATGGACCCCCCCCCCCCATCCTCTCAACCCACTTTCTGTCTCTCTTTCGAAGTAATAGAACAAGGGTTACAAGGTTCGACAGGCCTGGCTAATCTAACCCACATGCCTACAGCTCTGTGCCCATTCTCTCATATGCTCTAATGATGCTAGCGCTGAACTCTTTGAATACGCATGTGTGTGTGCGTGTGCGTGTGTGCGTGCGTGCACGTGCGTGCGTGCGTGTGGGAACACCAGACCTGGCAAAAGATACTCCACCTCAGTCTGGGCCAACAATGAGACACCGCAGGGAGGGAAAGTAGGAAAGTTTCTCACTTTAAATCAGTTATGATTTACGCACACTCATATAACACACAACATAAGCTCATCCCCACAGATGTTTCAGCTAATTGATTGCGAGTGTGTGGCATATAGACCATTGCCCTTGATTGGCTCTAAGTGTGTTGTGTTTCTGGCACATACGCAGCGCTGACCCTCCTTCCTCACACACACTGACATAATAAGTACGTGTATAATGCAGCGGTCCTGCACTGCTTCACATGGTGTAATGAAATCATAGCTCAAGGTGGAGGTGTTGAATAGGAGTTTTTGCAGGATGAATGACTGTACAGCATGTGTGTGTGACAACTGCTGCATGTGTCTCTACCACAGTTGGTGAGACATCCTTTAGGACTTGGCAACGCAGCGGCAGCAAATCCTCTGGACTGTGTGCGTGTCATGTTTGTGTATGTGTGCATGTGTGTGTGCTGACAGGATAAATTATCCGTCAATCCATCTTGTCAACACCTCATAACTCCTGGATGGTTTGGCATCCTGGAAAGAGACAGACAACCAACAAAAATTGAGTCTTTTAGTCGTGTGCAGTATAACAGCCGCAAATTTACTTCCACCATGAAATCCATCATGATGTTGGAAATAATCCTCATCCCCACTCGGCAAACGCTGGGTTATCTATTTTTGTTTGGTTAGATAACTCACGCGCTCTTTACCTTGGAAACAGCAGTTGGCATTATAATCTTACTACAAGGACCATTAGGAATTATCCTGCCCTGCTGTAATGAAATGTAGATGTTTCCATTTTTCTGAATATGGACGAATCCTCCATGTTGGCTGTGTATTCTGACTTTGAAAGGTAATTATTGAACTCGGAACATAGTAGCTCAATGAAAAGTGTATCAGACGAAACATCCGTTCCAACTTCTGGTTATTTAGAGGAAACAAGGAAACATATAAAACAACCACATTGTAGCTTTTCTTTAACCCTCCTGGCACAAGTGTTGACAAAGGAGCACTTGTGCATTAAATTCTGTTGATGTGTTGTCAGGCAGAGAACTGCTGCAGCATTATTTGAAGGTATTCCAACAGTTTTGTTTGGAACACAATCGCTAACGGCTACGCTGACCCAGTGAGCAGCGGCAGGTACGGATCCCTGCTCTCTTTTTTTCTTTTCTTAGATTCGTCCATAAATCTCCTTTTCGGTCTTTTCTCTTCTGCCATCACGTCCACATTGAGAGTTCCAAGCTAGTTTCCTGTGCCATAAAGCCCCATCATGTCATGTTTCATTGTGCAATAACAGCTTCAAAAGGATTTGAAGCTGTTATTTGAAGGTAACAGAGTATATTATTCTGCTCTATGTTTCTCTTAGAGAAGATAGAGAGTACACGCTTTGGAGTGCAAAACAACAAAACAATGAATCCAGTGTTGCACACACTCACTATGAATATGTTACCTCTCTACAACATTGGTCCGAGCACCACCTGCAAATGTCAGTAGCACATAGCGGAGGGGAGAGTTTGGACTGTGTGTTTGTGAGACCGTTCACCTGTGTGCACGCCTGTGAATGTGTGTGTGTGTATGTTAACCGATCAGAGTGACTTTCCCGTCTCCTTCCCTGTCTGTCCGTGCAGTCATGATGTGAGTGCAGCATCAGACTGACAATGGAGAGAGACAAAGAGGCAGGAGCGTCTGGGGCCCGTCAGTCAGTTAGACGGACGGACAGAAGGACATGCTGACTGACTGACGGAGCCCTTGAGGGCTGTGATTGGCCGCTTCCCTCAGGGAGGTGATGTGTTGTTCTGTGGTCATTTTAGCCGAAGCTGTCTTCAGTCTTCTGAATGTCACCTACTGAATACATAACACAAGGGGAACTTTGGTCGTTCATTATTTTCATCTTTGTTGATTTACTGTGAGCGTGCTCATTTAAGGCGGCTATCATCAGTACTTCTAAATAAACAATGGATCACATATTATATGTGAAAGGAGTCCCTCTTAATTACTTTTTGAAAGAAAAGTTAACTTCCCTTTTTCTGTCTAAATTACACCGTCACTGCGATATGAAAGGCTCAGATCCAACAGCCCTGTGAGTGACAAAAGCATGTATTTCAACCCCAACCGTGATCTCACTCCGACCCTAACCAGTTGATTTCTGTACCTAAACCTAGCCCGTCCTCTGCCATAGTGTTAAAGCATTATGAAATACAACCAATAGAATAGTTCCAGGGAGTAAGGTGAAGCGTTTATGTCACATCATTGGTCATATGATGGATCCATTAGAAGGTATGGATGGAGAGATGAAGATGGTGGGCACCACTGCACCCGTCAATTTACAGGTGGTAAATTGGTATCTATAACATATAAGCTTTTCTTTAAAATCCGTGCTTGCAACTCTCTGCTTGTGACTAGAGCAGGTTAGTTTATTTTGTCTCCTTTCTCTATGGTGTCATATTGCCACTCTGGTCACCAGTCAGCTACTCAATCAAACAAGACAATGAAACAGCAGCTGCCACAAAAAAAAAAAATCTCATATTTAAAAGCTTCTTCATTTTAATTGATACAAAACTATTGACAATAAATCTAAGATGTTGTCGGCCGCGCCGACTCTAAAATCATTCACTGCTGTTCTGTGTTGCTGGACGGTTAATGATGAACAGAGAGAGGATAAATTGTTTTGCATGATCGGGCAAAATCAACAACAACAAAAACAGATATGATCCAAGTCTGGAAAATGATTTTCATTCTTTCCTTTGGCTTTTCATCCAACTTCATCTCATCACTTCTTTTCCTCACAGACATGGAGGGAGTCTTTGTGCTCAAGGAAAGCGATAAGTGAAGGACCTCAGTATGTTCTCCAGGGTGGAATCTAGAGAGCCTGGAGGCCTGATTTGAACATGTGGTTCTACTAATATCCATCTGGAACTATCTGCTTCGGACCTAAAATAGAAAGATGGAGAGATTCTGAAAGGTCGAAGAACATACTCAAACTTTTCAAGTTTTTGAAATCGTCCAGTGTTTATGTGTGAGTGTTGATGCGTAGGCATGCTAACGTGGCTGTCCATATGTTCACCAGTGGGGTTATCGATTGGCGAGGGTGAATCGGTGTTGGAATTCAAGGTGGGCTTTCTGTCTCCGTCTTCTGTCTGACAGCTCCCCGTGGATCTGCATGCACTCGCTGCACCCTCTGTTCTCTAATTCATTAGTTACACTCTCACACAACTATCTAGCACAATCATTTGGCACTGAGGATGCTGCTGAAGCACCTTCACCTTTAGGGAAGAACTACACAATGCAGCATACTAAGCCATACAAGAGAGTACACGGTTCCTCTTTCTTCTCTGCTGATCCGTAAACTGTTGCTGTATGAACAGTGTGTCTTGAATATTGTCACAGATTTTATATCTCCATGTATTTTAGCCAAGTTTTATTTGGAATTCCTTTGCATGTACAAACTCATATTAAGTGATAAGTGAAATAATTCCCCAACATCTACTGCACCTAGTTTTTTTTTGGCACACAGGCTTTGAAGGCATGTCCATGCACACCTGCAGTTTGGTTTAATATCGACTCCCTGTCTTTTAATAGAACAATAGCGCCCATTACATACCTTGGAAACTCCAGAATCAGCATGTTATTGCTTCGTCATTTCAGAATGTTTTTGTTCGTATCCATTGTTACATGTTTTATTTGCCCTTACTTGAGTTGTAGGTAAAAAAAATCAACTTTGCGTGTGAGGAATAGACGTGATTTTTAGACGTCTATTCACAATGATACGTCTGGGACTGAATTTCCGACAGAGTAGGAACAAATGTCTGCGCTGCTTCATTTGAACGATCGTTCCGTCTGTCTGTGCTTCTCCTCCCATCTGTGTAGAGTTTCAAGCTCAGGAAATGACCAAACGGTCAAAGGGTTGTTGTTGTTGCGTCCCGCTTCATCACCCTGCTGATTCGGGGAATCATTTGGAGTTGATTATTCTCTATTGTGGGCCGCAGTCACTGTCAATATGAAAGTTAGGACAATTTGGCATGATCATGTTTTCACTCATCTCTGTCTCTAATATGCACCAAAGCAGCAACTTTCCTGGGGAGGAACATCCTTGCAGTGAAGGGACAGCAGTCACCCCACCAGGCTCTCAGGATCTACATTGTACCAAACCTGCAAACAGATCCAGACTCATTGATCAGGCAGTCAGCGCACATACTCAACCATACTGATGGCACTCTGTCACATTAACTTCCCCTTCGGGAGGCTCCCCCGAGTGTATCGTCTGTTGTTATTTCAAACTTGTGCTCCTTGCCTGGTGTGGACTGAAGACATTGCAGACAAACAAGCAGTTAGTCATCAGTGCAGCAAAAAGGAGATGATGTTCTTCTTACAGTTTGGCACATTGTACTACATATACATACAGCTGATATCATGTTGCTGTGTTTTTGGCATCTGATAATGTACGACAATTGAATCTTCTGCCTAGATTCATTTTGACAAGTGACCTTTTGAATGCTGGTCTCATTTTCAACAATGACCTCCGTCCAGGTTCAAGATTCACCACAGCACCAGAGCCGGCCTGTCAGCCACAGATCCTGTCTGGTTAACCACAGCCCGACAAACTGGATGATCCTCTGTGTGTGTGTGTGTGTGTGTGTGTGTGCTTGCCCAAAGTGTATGTAACAAGAGAGATTTCAAGTAAAGTGTGACCCAAATAAAAAGTCTCAATGAGCCCTGAGACACCAATCTTACACACACACACACAACGCACACACACACACGCACACACTGAAAACAGAGTTATTACATAACATACAGAGAGGGCT
>CAAKHC010018251.1:131816-141913 GCA_901007825.1 Macroramphosus scolopax
AAAAGTCTCAATGAGCCCTGAGACACCAATCTTACACACACACACACACAACGCACACACACACACGCACACACACACACACACACACACACACACACACACACACACACACACACACACACACACACACACACACACACACACACACATGGATGATGGTTCCCATGGTGACTGTGTTGCAGTGAGTAGGATTTTCCAGGCGGCGTCTTGAACAGGACACTCCGGAGTTTATCCTGGAAGTTCGCTTTGATAGAACTGGGTAGATCAGTGCAAAGGGGAGACAACTCCCAACCCATTATACAAACACACCCACACACAGAACATTGATTTACATTCATTTCCTGTAATATTTCTACATGGCAATTGGACCGTGCACACATTTGTTTTTTTAAACACAGGTAAAACCATCCCTGCCTTTTTTTGTCTTGTGTGTTGTGTTTTATAACACAAATGTTCTGCAATGAGAGAGAAACACTGAGAGTTGAATTGATCTGACATGTCCCTTTGACCGCAGGTTGATTCCCCTGTCAGTGTCAGAGCCTCCGTGTCAGACACATCGTTGAGGAAATGTTTTTCCGGGTACAGCTTTAATCTCATGAATGTGACCTGCATGGCAGCTAACAGCTAGTCAGCATGTTGAATTGTTGAATGTGTAAACATAAACTGCAGCGTCCTTGTTTCTGCTTGCTGGGCAGGTGACAGGTGTGTTTATGTTGTTTCTGCGCAGGCAACAATGTCCCATTGAAGCCAGCAGACAGATGTTAGTGGTTTTACATGCAGCTTTTCTCTTCCCTCTTAGCTGGCTGTATAAAGGATGCTTAAGTTTCTTTTCTTAGTTATACATTCATGTTACCTACTTACCATAACCACTACTTGCCTAACCCTAACGTTTAGCCTAATCTTAATCCTAAATCTACATTACGGTGACTTTTTGTTCCCAGAGGAAAGATAAGTCTCCACAATGTGACCGTGTGAACAGATTTACAGCCCCACAACATGAGTAATACCTGCTGCACTGACATGAACTTATATATTTGTGAGGGCCATAATAGTGTCCTGCCCCCACCCTAACACTAACACCCTTAACCTTCAGATATCCTTTTACCGAGCAGAGGACGAGACAATCACAAGGACTGGAGCTCGATTTGGTCTTCACAAAGGTTGTTACCTTCTCCAGTCACACACACAAGCGTAGTTGTCTTTATGATGTCTTTGGAGAAAGGGTGGACTAGACACCCGTTATAAACTGTCTCACGCTGACTCAGACACCAGATTTTATAGGATCGCTTTATGTGTGTGTGTGTGCGTGTGCATGCGTGCGTGTGTATGTGAGTGTGACAGCGGATGTAATGAAAGTTGGTATGTTTCTACCTCATCCCACCGACACATTCTCTGTTTTAAATCTGTGCTGAACAGTCAGGCTGAAGTTCTCACCACACAATGATCTGAGACTGGAGGGAGCACACACGCACGCACACACACACACACGCACGCACGCACGCATGAAGACACATACACACACACTTCATTCTAAGAAATGAGCATAGTAAATATTCGGAACTTGGAAATACTTCAAGATAACCTCTTAGACAGAAACCCCTGCAGAGACAGACTGTAGTTGCTATAGGAAACTAACATTGGTGAAACTTGAGGTATCCTGGAACAAGAAGCGACACGATCACCTGGAAAAGAATAACTCATTTGTTTGTCAACACCATCTCCAGTCGAAGCCAATAACGAGGAGCCAGAGTATGAATCTAATATAATACCCTATCATGTACAACGTGCTATATGTGGTGGTCACCAAGGCAACTGAGAAAGCTGTAATTGTAATTCAAAGCTGTAATAATGTGCTAATTCATTTATGAGATATGATACCAGTGCCTAAAACGTCAGATGGTAAATGGGAAGTAGAAAAGAAGAAGCAGAGTGAGTATTAGTTCATTTTCTCAATCACATACTGGACTCTTCTGTTTCCCTTTACTAACTAAAATATCTAAAGATAATTGAATTGCACAACTTAAATAAATTGAATCACACACACTTCATCTGTCCTTTTCATGTGTGCCAGTTGGAAAGATGGACTGGCCTTTATTTGTGCAGGACTAGAGAAGGGGTGTGTTCAGATTCCGGTACTGGACTGGCACTGATTCCTCGTGTGTCATAACCTCACTTTCTATGTGAGGAACGGAGGGGAAATTTCCTGTAACATTATCCTGAAATACACATGGTGTCTGAGAGAGGTCACTATTCCAGCTTGCTGAAGACACATATGCAACAGAATAAAAATGCCCGACGATCAAAATGATAGAGCTGAAAACATGAATGAGAGGTCATGTCTATCTTGGTCCGTCTGTCGGCCTGGCCCTCGTTCAGGGAGATTCCTCTCATTCTCCGAGTGGTAATTTCCTCTACTGATTGACGTGTCCTGTTAAAGTTATGACAAAAGAGCCTCCTAACTCACAGCCACCTGTGTGGGAGGGTGACACCAACAGAGGTCAGCGAGGTGGTGATCGAGAGCTCCCCCTCAAAGTTTGAAGGTAGTTATTAGACGCTGGATTCCAAAACGGCGCACACACACACACACACGGGTTCAGTTTCACTGTCTCACTGTTTACAACTGAGTAACGTGATACACATGCAGGACACTCATCTATCGCCGCCTGTCCCGGAGAAGCAGCGACATTACGACTTCACTTTGCTACTGCTAACCATAAAATCCTGCTTGTTTACATGTTACATGATAGCATGATATTCTTTCCATGTGCTGATTCTTTCACATTCATTTTCTTTTCATCACTTTCTTTAAAGCACTTTTCTAGGAAACTTTATCAGAAACAGCCCGTGGGATCGAAATGACCCTTTCAACTTGAACATTTCACATTCACTGGCATTGGTCTGCTGAAATATTGTTTTTCAAGTAAGACAATAAACATTAATGATATCAGATCATTTCCATTTGTGTCCCTCTGTCCTTTTTACTTCAGTTATTTTATGTTTACGATTCAATTGTTTTTTCCATTTTGCAATAAAAGGGAGGTCACACGAGCGTGTTTTTCCATTTAATTAGGCTACAAATTGTTGCACAACTTTCCGTGCATTTTTAAAAGTGCTGCCTCAGCTGGCCAGTTGGTCCTCTGGGGCCAACTGGGCGAATGACCAAACCCTCCACTAAGACATTCTTATATTTGCTGTGACTACTGCCTTAACACGAATAGGTACTCACATCGTCCTGGTAGTCACATAAGACCATTGATATGTTTCGCAGATATTTCAGTTCCATAAGAGGATTTTCTTGTTCACCTAAATCCGTCAAAGCAGGAGGAAACGACTCACATAAATCAGCCAGCAGCTTGATATGAACATGTAATTTCATGTTTTGGTTGTGTTTTGTTAATTTTGTGTCCAACAAGTGGATGTTTTGGATGTAATACGAGACAGAGCCCTCAAGGCTTCTTATCAGGGCCATCAGCAGGTGGGTTTTTACTTTATAGACACACAAACACGCACACACACACTTACATATACACATCCCGTCACTTGTGCATGCAAATGCGCACATACCGAAAACTGGCGCACAAGTGCCTCCAGGCTAAATACCTGAGAGCGAAGAACCACAGCCCCCACCCCGAGCAGAGTCACATTAATTCACACACACACACACCACACACACACACACACACTCACATACCTCAGAGTAAAGCGAGCGTAGCAGAGCACACTCACTTCGCAGCCCCTCTACTTGAGTTTAATCTGATTTCGCATGCAGGAATAAGCCACATAAGAATAGTACACACACTACACACACACACACACACACAGGAGGGGGGAGGACGTGTAGGATTTCTGGGTTGAAGCCTTGCATAAACACCTGCCAGTAATGTACCAGCTGAGATGAATCCAGATGAAACAGAACCAGGTCTTACAGTTCCTCCTACAGGCGGTTTCAGTCTGCTTCACATCTCAGCGGGAACTCTGCCGCCTGTGACTGCGCAGCGCGCTGATGGGAGCCTGTTGCCTGGTTGTGATTCAGCATGTGGACGTGAGCCTTCATTGTTTCTCATCATTGTTATGCGAGTGCTGGACTTCTTCTGTGCTGTTAACTTGACCCTCAGAGGAACTCGTGTGGAGGGTTCAGTGGCATGCGGTCCCGCACAGGATGCTGGGTGGGGATTTTCTGCAGTGGCGACCACAAAAGACCAGAGGCCATGATTATGATAAAAGCCTATTTCATGCTGTCCGTGTTTTGTGTCCAGGCCTCCGGTTCACCAAAAGTATCTCAGAGATCACAGATGCAACAGAACAAGGTGCCTGATCTTAGCAGTGTGAGATTACTTCCACATTTTACGTCTGTTCTTGTTTTCATCCTTATGTTTTTCTCCATGACTTTGCCTCCATCTACACCACCAGTCAAAAGTTTTTGGAAATTATAAAGTTATTTTCGTGAGCTCTTTTTTTTTCCTGCCGCTCAACATGTCAAACCTACAGCTCCAAGTTGTCTGTTCCTAGTTGAAACTGATACATGCTGACTCGGGACTCTATTAAGCTGCGTGAGGCTGTTGTGCTGTGAACCTCCTGCCTGAGTTACCTTCACTTTCTAAGTGCTTTTTGATGGTGGAGTAATCGAACTGGCCTATTTCTGTTCAGGAAAGCCTTCCTTCATCTAAAGGCCTTTTTTCTGGCGACGGTGATGCAATGTACAGTACATCTTACTTCAAGGGAAATATTTTGCCAACCCAAGCTGAGTGTATTGTAACATGAAGTGATTTTTTTTTGACTTTGAAGTTAAAGCGAGCTGTTGTACCGACAATTCACATCATAAAAGAAACATAACTTTCCCTCGCAATAAGGACATGCAGAGGTGAGCGGAGGGTGACTTGACTTGAATGTTAGTGCAAGAAACACTGCTCAAAGAAATACTGATGTGCATAAAAGCAGTGACTTTAGACAGTCTAAGAATAACAAACTCATTTCCAATCAGGATCTTGATTGTGTAAGTACCTCCAGTAATTAATAGAGTTTATTATAAGAGCTTTGGTTTGTATTTATACTTTTGAAGAAGTGCATGCTGGACATAGCTACAGAGTGTGTGTATGTAGTCCCATAGGAATTACACAGAGGAATAAACTGAATCTTAAGACTTGTGGATGTTTTGAGGCACTTCAACACCGTTGTCTGGGGATACACTTGTGATTTTCTGTCAGTCACGCTGATAGCAAATGGGGGTTTTGCCAGCTAAGTGCATGATAAGAGTAATCCCTAATCAAAGATTTCCTCAAAATCAATGACACTAGCAGGTATAATTTCCAACTGATTCACCACGCTTAACAAGGTCACTGTTCATTATAACCGTGGCCTCTTTCAGTGTTGATTTGTGAAAGCGATCTTCCAACCTCGCGCCCTGTGAGATGGCTCCTGTTTTCTTTTCTTTTCATTGGAAAGTGATTTTACATTCTTTCCGCTGGCGAGAAGATAAAAAGGGGAAAAGATATAGCACTCTGATGTCAGAATCAGAGTACAATAATGATAGATGCAGGTTTTGGGCCTAATCCACAGGGATGCATATGCAGAGCATGATGGGATTGATAGGGCCATTAAGTTATGCTTTGCTGCTACCGCTGCTGGGCTGATACTGATGAGGCTGCTGATTGACGGCCCAGCGTGGACCCGCCTAGCGAGGTCAGGTTCCTGGGATGAAATTCATTTAACTTCATTTCCATATCAATCTACTGAGATGGAGACTTGGATTATGCTGGAATTGTCATTTCATTGCTATTCAGAGTGTCGTGTGAGTGTATTGGTGGTTGTATATCCTCCACATGAAGAATGTTCATTTTCAAATGTAGACTGAGGGTGTGTGTGTGTGTGTGTGTGTGCGTGTGTGTGAAGCAGACAAACTGGGAGAGGGAGAATATCCACCATCTAACTGGTATGATGTTTGACATTTCATTTACTGCCTCTGACCAGCGAGGTTAATCATGCTACCAAAAGCAATCAGGGCTACACATGCGCACATGCACACAAACACACATAAATATGCACGTACTGTGATGCATTACAAACATGTCAGCATAGTTAAGTGGCCCGAAATAAGATGTCATTTTAAACTGGGATTTAATACCACCTCCAAATCTTACTCCTCATCAGCAAGAGATCTTTACATGCTTATGATACACACACATGCACACGCACACATACAGAAAGGCAGATGAGTTCAGTATGTGTGGAATATATGAAACTTATCTCAGCAGCTGTGCATCGTTCTATAGTTGTGAGGACCTGGATCGACACAATGCATTCCCTAGTTCCCTATTAGTCACCTAATCCTAATCTTTACCTAAAACCAAAAGTCTTAATGGTCTAACAGCCCTTTGAAGCTGTACGTGCCTGTAAAAAATGTCCTAGGCATGAAGACATAGCCTCACCACAATGCTTTCAAACTAAAAACTGGCCTTAATACATACTGTAGTACTATACTAGACCTATAACTATTGCATCGGTGAATGATCTGGTTTTTAGATTAATATTACAAGTCATTTCCTCAATATCAGAAACATCCTGTCTCTACATGTTTTTATCAGAATATGAAAAATGCTCTTTCCATATGAACATGGAAAGAAAGTGAAATGGAAGATGGAGGTTGGAGCTGAAAGAACAAGATGTATTTGGGGCTCGGAGCCACTCATGTTCTGACCGAGGAGGAACAGTGGGAGGCTTACATTAAAGCGGCTGCAGGTGGGGTATGCAGCCGATGTATGTGTGTATTTGCTTATGTACGGTATTGTGCTCGTTTAAATGGATATGTGCCAGCATGTGTCTGTGAGTGTGTGCGGAGGGGCCCAGGCCAGTGAGTTTACTCTCCTGACAGGAATTCTGTTTCAACCACAGAGAGAGAAATGGGTCTGGAACAACTGGACTTGACAGCGGGAGCAATAGATGGAGGGATGTCTGGGGATGAGTGGTTGAACTCACCCAATCAAAACCATATTTATTACCTCAAATGGGAAACAAGATGGTAGAGTGGGAAAGTGAACAATCATATGTTTGCCATAAATAGAGTCAGCAGTCAACGGGGATTTACTGTTTTGTATTTACTAAAAGAGCAGCGAGTGAGTCACAGGAGACCTCAGGAACTTCTGGAGGCTGTTGATCAGTGGCCAACCTTTGTATATTTGCAACAAATTGCGTGCACTTAATCTGTTAAATAAGCTTATTAAACGTTTCCAAGTGCAACTTGTACGGTTGACACAAAGTTATTCTGCTCAGAAGTCTCATCCCGCCACGTCGAGTAGCGATGCTTTCTCACTCCTCCAGCATCTTATACTGATACACATGGCAGCTTTTGGCATCTGTGTTTAACTCAGCGGGCTTTCAAATATCTTATGGTGTCAATATAAGACGCACTCAATATAGCAAGAAAGCAAAAAACACTTGCCCTTGCAGCAGGAGACTAGTGATCGATTCCCATGTGCAACCATTAGTGTCTCATTTGCAACGAGTCAACACTGGAAACATTAATTGTCACCATAAACATTTTTTCTAAAAACATTTCAAATAGTTTGATTTCCAAATGTTTCATTGCAGTCGAGCAGTGTTAAGTGAAAGAAGCTTGGCTGAGGTCAGGATGCACGTTTGTTAGGTTCACACGCAGCATTTGCTTTGATCGTCTCATAATGCTGAGAAGGGCTTTACGTTGGAGCCCGCTGCGTCTCACACAGATGTGAAAGAGATCCTTGTACTTTGGTATCAGATGCCGAGGGGCCTTGACAAAATCGCGGGCAAGGTGGGATGAGGACAGACCTGAATAACTGACCTTAATTAAATTATATTTTAACATTCAGCGGTGGTGATTCACAGAAATACACAGTTGTGAATAAAAAAAGAACAGAAAGTTGGAAAATAAGATCAATACATTCCCCCGAAAAATACCCTAAACATAAACATGTGTGACAGCACAGGTAAATCAAAGTTTTGCTGACTTGGCTGCCAACACATTCATTTCTGAAGGCCGGTGGGCCACACTGACTTCTTCTATTGATGGAGGCCTGTTTTATTTGCTGAGGCAGAGCAACAGATACCCGTGTAATCTAATCTGTTACGCCAGCGGCGCATTCAAGAGCCAAACCATCTACAAGCCAAATTTACACAAATGGGCCTCTTTTGTCCAGAAGATACAATACAGCTGCTCATTCGGCCGCCGCGCTCCCAATAGATTCAGACGCACAGATGTATCAAGGTGAAAGTGAGTTTCATTACACTAAACATTTTGTCTAACTTGTGCTGATCAAACTCCGGGTGAAAGTAGAGATAGTGAAGGTGGAGGAGATAAATCAATGGCTGTGTAGAGAAGCTTTGTTCCCTATTAAAGAAAAGGCTGACGCAGGCACTGGGCTTCTTCTGCTAACTGACAGCTGTAAAGATGAACAATGAGACTATCCTGCTTCATAACCTTTTCTGCAGTCTGCAACTCTGATTGCCCTTAGATGTGAATACAGCCCGGAGCTTTTTATTGGGACAGTAAAAGGCGTTTCACTGGATCTGCGAGGGGATGCAAGAACCAGATGAATTTGATTGTTTGAAACATTGGAGAAAAGGGTCGCAGGTGCTCATATGCACATAAACACCGCCTTATGTTTTAGCACATGCACATAAAACTGGGGCAAAATGTTAAATGAAACCATACTTTCTGCCTTTGAATGGCACCCTTTGCTCAACTGCTTGCTTGACCTATTCGAGGAGCGGATACAAGATTCATGGAGTTCCTCTTTCTGTGCAACTGCATTGTCAGAGGCGCTCGTTCAAGGCACCATGAAGTCAGGCCTTTACAGCGGCTATCTACAAGTGTCCTACCCTTTCCTTCCTTTCTCCTCTCCTTGTCACTAGTTATCACTGTCAGAGTCCAGCTGCGCTGTTTACCCTGGGAGCTGTCACAGAGATGTGTCACTGCGATGCGATGCTTCACACGCTTGGTGACAAAACCGCCGGCGCACATGTGGCACAAACAAGTCTTTTTCACACACACCCCAACACACACACACACACACACATATTTATTAATCATCTACTACCTGTGGCCACATTGTTTCATTTTATTTGCACAGACGACACAGAAATCAATTCAAATTTTCCATTTACTTGTTTACCGGATTACAGCCGCTCTCCGTTCACATTTGAAAGCCACTGCAGTTTGTCAGTGACGGTTTTTTCAAGCTTTCTAATAGTTTCTTGCCCCCTCAGCTTTGTCATAAGGTGTCGCCTATGGCATTTCCTTGATGTACTATTTCTAGCAGCAGCATGAAGCAACAGAGAGGATGAACATAATCAGAGAGGACAGTGCGGGCGGCAAATAATTAGACTCACTACAGACACCAGTGTTAACATTCAAACTTGGTACAAACTATGCAACTGTATCTATATAGATAATACAAATGTAAGTGCATCTGTTCTAGAGTTCATAGCCGTAAGCCACCCACAAAGTTAAAGGTGCTAAAAACTGATTTATATATATCCCAACCCTGCAATATCGATCCTCCCCTTGGAGCTTTTATAATGATGGATTGAGTTTCTTTTTTGTTTTTAGGAAAGTCGAATGACAGAAACAGGGACATGTTCCAGTGACAAGATTTGTTTTACATTACACTCTGTATTGGAGCGCTCGGTGACGACAGACTGAATCGAAGGTGATGGAAAGTGGGCTTCTTGCGATCCTCTTCCCTTCAACTTGCTGTCAGGCTTGAACATCAGTCCGTGTTCATCATCTACCAGATGCTCAATCGTTTAGAGAAAACCTCATTTCTCTGTAACGCCGTTGAGTTACAGAGAAATGAGTCCATGAGTTTTTGTTTTTCAGACATTTGTTTTATGTTGTTTAGGTTTAAATACAAAATATAAAGATCTAGAGATTCCAGTGATTCGCCCTGATTTCTTGAGAATGTCATTGTTTTTTGAAACTTCTCTGCTACTCTCAGTTCTACCTCTCCTCTCCACTGACAACACTACTTTGTTACCCCTTGCAGACTGCCAAGGACCCCAGCGAGATCCAGGACAACCAGCTGTCCTGCTCCGCTCACAGTGCAGCGACATCCCGATCCAGCCTG
>CAAKHC010018251.1:148212-167175 GCA_901007825.1 Macroramphosus scolopax
AACTGTTACATGTTCAACGTGAGAAGTGTATTCAGTTATACTTTACTTTTGGAGTGCAGCATTCGGTTACTGCTTAGAAAAGAACATATATTTGTGTTTTACAGGGAACGTTTGAATATTGGGAGAAAAAAATTTAAGTAATTTTCTCTTTTTGGTACCAAACTATTTCCCATATTATGCAATAATTGCTTTTGCTCTGAATCGTTTCCTCAGACTCTCTAATAGTTTGCCAAGAGTTTTGTCTTCAATACTGCTCTATTACAGGGCAAAGATACAATTGATGCATAGCTTGTGAGACTTTTGTTAGACTGAGTTGCTTGGAAAGGAGTAAAGAAAAGGTGTGTTTCATTGTTAGATTTAATATTCTATTCCGTGGAGGAGGGCGAAGACAAACTGCAACACACACTTGTTCATATTCTAAGTTTTTGACGTGTTCTCTGACGCCCAAGGTCAAACAAGCCTTGCGCACACTGTGCATGTGTGCTCGATATGTTTGTGTCAAACGTGCTGTTAGCGACTACAAGGTTACAGTGGGGAAACTGGTACACTAATGACATATGACAAGGGTATATGGAGTTGACCCACTCTCAAACTTTCTCTTGTTTTTCTCTCTTTTTCACATCAATTTCTCCGTCTTTCTCTGAGCTTAGTTGACAGCATTTGTTTCGAAGGAAACCCCCCCCGGCGTTGTTTTTCTATGTCACTTTGAAAGCGTTGACATTCACCCTCAGCCGCTCATGCCAATAGACATCATCCATTCCTTGTACATGCGTTTGGCTTTCAGGGATACTGCACATTACTCCAGGAACGTGAATCGAATAATCTGCTAGCGCTAGAGATTTGAAGGAAAGCTTTGCGGCTCCTGCTCTGATTTGGCTGAGCTAATTAGCTCTATATTCTAAGCAGAGGAATGTAAGTAAGGATTAGGAGAAAAGGGCAGGAGTATGTGTGTATCTGTGTGTGTACGTGTGTGTGTGTGTGTGTTTGTGTGTGTGTGTGTGGAGGGGGTTGAAAAACAGGAGAAAGTAAGAGGATGTGAACCAAAAAGAATCAGGGAATCGGGTCAGACAGAGGGTGACAGCGAGTGTGTGTGAGTTTGTGTGTATCTTATTGGGGAGAGAGGGCATGATAATTAGCCTGTTAATCATCCGGTTTGAGTCACTGGCGGGGCCCCAAGAGCCCTCAGGTTAGACACGTGTGTGTGCGGTGCGTGGGGGAGTGTGTGTCCAGGTAGGTACCACTGCACAGTCGGTGACCCCATAAAGTCCAGCCTGCAGGAGAACAGATTTCCAGAGCCATAACTCACAGTCTGGTGACAGACGGCTGATCTACGCAGACAGGAGATTCATGCCTGTCCATATTCTACAAAGCAAAGAACCACAATCCCCATAAAGCAGCTTGCAGACTGCTGCTAAACAAGCTGAGTTTAGAGTTCACCGTCATTTCACTAGAAGCAGTTAATGTTTGCCCTCACAGCAGGTACTCAAACATGTCCTCATATCAAGTTTCAAGCATCTTTTCAATCCACATTTTAGTTCTACGAGTTGGCTTGACTTTTTTTTTTTTATCTCCTCTGCTTTTGTTTTGTTTTATGTGCGATAGCAACTTTTCATCACATCTTGTGAAGGATGTTGCAAGGAAAAGGAAACGTACAAAATAGAAGTAGATTTCTGGTATTTGTTGCTGTGTGCAATATTGTATATGACAATTAAAATAAAAATACAGGCTAAATTATAAACAAATAATAATCATAATTATTAGTAACTTGAGAAAACAAGAAATGCTATCAAAGGTTGTCTTTTTTGTTTGTGTCAATATAAAGTATTGAATGGAATAGAAAGGAACAGCCACCGTGTCAGGTGTCATGGCCTTTACACCGAGGTGAGTTATTTCAGGATCTGTCGTTCTCCCCACCACCACCCCTCCTCCAGGAGCGGTAGCTCTAGTATTAGCAGCTTTAATGTCTGCCTCGGAGCACCTACTGAAGTCTACTGGTGTTGGCAGGCCTCTTTGACTGGTCACTGGCATTATTATGTGTGTTTGAGTCAGGACTGTTTGATCACTGGAATGCATGTGTGTGTGTGTGCTTCCTCACCTTGCTCTGGGCAAGATATTACAATGAGAGCGGCCTACCGAGAGGTCACACGCCCACACACTCACACAGCTCCTCCTCCAGGCGTCTTGAAGTTAGCAGCCTTTCCCTGTTTTGTTGGCTGTGAAGAAACGGGAGGGTCAGAATTGGCGAGGCATTGCAAAGACTTGACGTCTGTCTTTGAGGGGAGGTAGGCAGAAGTCGAAGAGGGGGGGAGGCAGGTGAGCTAGAAAAGCTCAGACACAGGCATGAAGGGAGGGAGAGTTTAGCAGGGGAGTGGTGAACGAAGCAGGAGTTTTGGGGTGGGTTGCAAAGTTTGTTTAAGATGGGAACACCTGCGGCTTGAGCAAGACACAACCGTGGAGGGTTATTAATCTCTCCAACATTGCTAACCTCAATTCCTTGTTTACTCAGATGCAGGGTATATTCAAACAGATTTAAGGCGTGCATGCTTTATGAGTGGTCTAACAGCATTTAACAACCGCCCAAGAAGATAGTATCGTTGAGTTAGCAAATCTCCTTTGCAAGGGAGACCTGGCCAGGACGGCAGCATTCAACACTCTAAAGAAGAAATCGTATATCCGCTCGCTATTAAAGCGTTTCTGGGGGGGATAAAGACAATAGAGTAGAACCGCCGCTGGATCTTTGTAGAAGTCAAAGGTTTTTGGTTTATTTCAGAGTGTTTCCATGTCTGATTCCTAAAAATAGAAGTCTAAGGGCTAAAAAAGAGACACACTTGGCTCCCTTTTGTCTTTGTTGGACAAAACTTTGTACAAATTATTTTTCTTCTCACCCATACGCTGACCCCTGAGTTGATGTGCCTGTTTTTTTAATTTGTTCGGTTCAGATTCTTGTAAATTCAAGAAATGTAAATGCTCTCTGTCTCTCTGGATCTGTTTCCTCTATCATCCTGTGTCCTGCAGGAATTTGACGAGGATATTATTAATGTGATAAAGACTTTTCGCTTCCTCCTCCTCAGGCCGGTAATAAAAAACTGTGTAAATACAGCTGAGTGGTCCAGATCAGACACGATGCAGATCCCTGTCTTGTTCCCTGATTAACATCTGTGGCTCGTACTGCGGTGGAACCACAAGGCCCAGCAGTGTTCATCGCAAAGAAATGCAAGGATGAATGATTAGCACAATGGTTCTTTTGAGCAGATGCCAGACATCTACTGAGAAAACATTCACCTGAGGAACGCTAAGCACAGCGCATATGAATAAACAGATACTAAAATATATGAACCACACATGCAATAAAAAAACAGTCACCTTCTGTAGGTCTGAGGACCATCTGTGAAAACACTTTTCTTGTGTTCTAACCAATTTGAATTCTTTTGATAATCACTTGTCTGACCGTTAGTCAATCAGTTTCACGCCAACACTCATTTTGACATGAGTATGTTAATGACATCTAAACACCCTGGAACGTTTGGAGACGTTGACCCCCTTAATTTGAATGCTTCCCTGTTTTCCCTCAGCTCAGCATCAAATGGGAAGGAAAGAAAGCTCACGGAGGACCTGAAGTAAACAGATGTGCAATCTGCCAGACAAGGTACTAGATAGGTTATTTACTCCTCTGGGTTACTGAGAGTCAACAGACCTGATTCATTCATTGATTCTTGTTTGTCCCTTAGTCCAATAAACATGCCACTATTTCTCCATGAACCTGAACAAGTTGTTTCTTCAGAGTTCGGCTCTAAAAGATGTGGCCGGAGATATTTTGGGTGATTTAGCAACGGGATCACTGTGTGTACTGCAGAGGTACTGAGTAATGAAGCCCCAACATTCCTAAGTGACACCATTCCCACAACTTTGTCCAAAAGCCGAGAGTCACATCCTTTCTGCCCTTCTAAGGACAACTCTTCACTCGAAGGACCCGTGCAAATGTAGAACTTAAAACAATAAAGACGACTCTCTGGACAAAGAAACATTTGAGGTTCTGACTACCTGAAGGTCAGATGGGAAAATGGTTAATTTTATGACTTTGCCATATCGATTTTTGATCTGAAGAAAAGGCAGATCATGTGAACACTTGTAAGTCAGAGAATTTGACTGATTTATCAGCATATTAACATTAACCACATTTATTTATTGTGAGAGTTAGAGAAGCTGCTGCACATCAGTCAATTTAATGATAACATTCAATTATGACAAATAATGCCAGAAATAATGATGTTTCTGAATTTGTGGCACTCCCAGAAGTAACCCAAGTATGTAACTTCACAAATTCTGTATATGAAGGCAACACATTGAAAAGAATGTCCATGCAAAGAGGCTTTTAAGCCTTCGCCATCATTCTTAATCTGAAATGATGATTGAGTTGTTTCCCCCTCAAAATCGAATCGTGCAGCGGTGTTCTGCTTTACATCCATGAAAATACTTTTTGGTTCTTTGAATACTCGTTAGTCGTTCCCTGTCTTTTATTGTAAAGGCAGCTGTTCCAGTGTGTGTGTGTGTGTTACAGTGGCAGCAGATTGTATAACGATGCCCAAGTGTATCCCAAATGATGTGCACGCACACGCACAACCTTTTCTCGAAGACACACTTCCATCCATATTTTTTCCACCCTGTGTAACTATCCAAGTGCTAGAAGTGCCAATAGCCTTAAAACCACAGGAAAATTGCATTTCAGATTCATAAATCCAATAGTAATATGAATAACAGCAGATTGGAGGCAGGGAGCAGGCTGTTTTCCCAACGACGGCAAAACCAAACTAAATGTACAGATAATGACTTTTTCCACAGTTGAACTGCACCTCAAATTGCATCTCAGCTTACCAGACAAATAGGCAGTTAAAATGAAGTTGCACTTGAACCTTACTTGGTCATTTCATTTTAATGGGTTACTCCCAGGAGTGTCTTCAAATTATTCATCGGTCAGTAAGTGTGAGCGGTGAGGAAACGTATTCAGAGCAGGCTATTCGGGACCGACTTATTGCTCCCAGTTTTGATGCTGAACAGTGACTTTGCGCTTGCAGCGTACGTTTCCTGGTCATGTCTCAGACACACACACACACACACACACACTTTTGAGAAGAGCAGGACTTGGCGGTGGTGGTTTTTCTCATAACATTGTTTCATTGCTGGCATATTTCCGTGGTTCTAAACCTGGTCCGTTTGTTGACGCAGAGGCTGGAATGAAGTAGTGTGTGTGTTAGTGTGTGTGTGTGTGATGAATGTGATAAATGGGACTGATGTTGGGCAGCGTCTATCTCCAAACATACCGTCTGTATTTATTTGAACGTGCGGATACTTTGATTTGTGGGAACATTTATGGACATTATATTATGTTCGTATGTCATTCTCTTCCTCCTCTCACTCTCACCGTTTCGATTAAATATGAGTTTTGAGAAAGGGCGAAGAGTGTGTGTGTGTGTGTGTGTGTGTGTGTGTGTGTGTGTGTGTGTGTGTGCGTGTGTGCCAGCAAAACACTGGGATTGCTACAAGATATGTCGTTAATTTGACTTATTTACAATCTTAAATTCAGGACTGTTTTTAAATATGGCCATGATTGTTCCCCGCACGTAATCACATGATTGTTAGCGTAACCATATTGGATAATGTTGCCCAAGTCCATGAAAGTAGAAACCTAAAGCCAAAACAAGTTATTTGAACGCAAACCTCTTTTCCTTAACCTAATCAAATTGTGGTGTGTGCCTCAACCTAACCATAAATTAAACATAGCATGTTGATATCTTGGAAGTTTTTTATTTTCCGTCAGTAATTTATAATTGCAGTGATGGACGAAAAATGTCATCTTGCAGTTTACCCCGATATGTGTTCCAGATCATACAACTTTTATGTGTTTTTCCTGTACAACAGTGTGTCTGGCCTTTACACTTTAAGACTTGTTGATGGAGCCACACAAACAAGGATCATCAGCACCAAATCCATCTCCGGCTGTAGACATTTTGCAGTGAACGCTGCCTTTAATACCACATCTGTAACAAAAAAAACCCTCATCTGACATGTGTTTGTGTTCTTGTAAATTCATATATGCGTTCCAAATGTTGCCCCCTGACAAACACACTCACACAAACACATAAAATTCCCATAGGTTCATAGGCCAGTCCCCATATCTAATCCCAGGACTTTAGTGAGACAAAGGATGCTGCTGTCTCTGCGGCCACCATGCTAATCGCCCTCCAACTACAAAGGCACTCCAGCAGACTGCGCCCTGCTTCTGCAGGGATTATCATTCACTTATTGAACCGGCTCTTGTAACAGTTGGAGAAGGAAAGAGAGAGAGAGCGAGAGAGCGAGATGCAGTTGCATACAGTTTAAGGGAGCAAAAGGCACAAACCCACTTGAGTTTATTTTCTTTCCCTGAGCTAAAGCGTGATTGAAATGTTAATATAGGAGAGCTGCAGTCCCATACTCTCCACTCAGATAAATTTCTCTGTCTGGAGAGAGAAAGAGGGAGGGAGGGGGATTGTAAAAGAAAGAATGAGAAAAAACAGAAAAGAAAGAATCAGAGTAAAAAAGTGAGACAGAGAGGCTGGAATGTGGGAACAACCAGTAAAAACGCCCCATGTAATCGCCAGTTTAATCCTTGTAAAATAACCCGGGGAAGGTGGCGTGTGCATGTTTTCCGTGCATTCTCCTAATTAGAATTTACAAAATAAAAGCACAGATAACATTCTAATTTATTCAATCATTAGGCGACTTTGAGTCTTTATATTTCATTTAAAGTTCTGTTCCCTTTATAAAGTGTCTGCTAAACGAGCCTCTGGTTGATTAGCAGGATGTTTTGATGTACTGTACACTTGGATTGTTTTTTCAATGAGATTTTTTCTGCTCTAATAACAGTTGCTTCTCCCTTATTATTTCTCTTCTCTGGTCCTCAACTTTCTTGTTTTGAATAATTAAAAGTTATGATGTTCTCACTGGATTTCAGCTTTCAACTGACTCTCCCCCCTGTTGCTTTCTCCTTATTATCTTTTCTTTCTTCAGCGGGTTTAATTCCAGCCATACCTACTTCCCTGCGTGCCACAACTGATCATTTACATAGTGATACTGTACCCTGCGGCTGCAGCAGGAGGACAGTCAAGGGTAAAATCTCATACTGCAAGATTAATAGGATGAGGTTAATCTCCATAAACTTTAGTGGATTAGTACTCAAGTCTTATTCAAGGAACCTGTCGTACACAAGATTTACAGCACTGCATAAACATCACGTTTTAACCTTGATCATTGCCCCTCTTGTTGCCTCTCTATGTCGTTGACCTTTATGCGGAGCAGGGCAGTAAACGCAATCAGCATCACAATGCATTCATAAACTCTTAAATACACACACACATGCACACACTCATACATGACGCAGACCACACTGACACAGGCCCCCGCACTCTCAGATGTGAGCACAAACAAACATCCTGATTGGGGCATTAATCATGCATGAATTCCCACACGCATAAACAATCATTCGCACACACCACCACCACCACCACCACCACCACCACTACCACTACCACGCCCTGTAGTTGTTAAGCAAATTAATTAGGCCAATGTTCAATAGGCTTTTAGCTTTAATGAATAGAGCTATAGAAAGGAAGCAGTGACATCAGGGGAGGGATGCACCGCCGGAGAAAAATTAGCAGACTGGTTATCGCTCGCTTTGGCTCTGCTGCAGGGGTCAATAACCTTTCTTGGTAAAGCAGCACACACTGTGTCTAGAATATTTCTTAGACAATTTAGTGAGCATTACCCTTTAGCTCTTGGAAATATATATTCAAATATAAACCCTATCGGGCAAGTTTTCTGCTCTGAACGTGAATAAAGGTCTGTAGTTAGTAGATGACATACACACCTGGAAAAAAAAAAACCCTAAATTTCCTAATATTACAGTTTGCTTTCTCAAAACGCAAAACTTGTCTATTCCCAATTGAGAGTCTTACACTTCATTGCATGGAGCCGCTGAAAGGTCACGGCGGTAATTATATTCTGAGTAACTTTTGTGTTCCGACACAAAAAGTTCTGTATTGCAACACAATGTTTTCCACATTCCTCGTAATCCATAGAGGAATGCGGAGTATTGTGTATTTCATACATTATAATATATAATATGTATTTGTTCAGCTGTATTTCTGTACCACTGAAACTAACTAGTAGAGGGAAGTTAAACTAGCAGTGGAGACCAGTAGTTCTCACAATATTTCATGTCAGGGCCCCTAATCTGACACAAATTAGACCATGGACCCCATTTGCAAGATTTTGCCCAGGGACCACAATCTAATCAGAATTTTTTGTAATAGAATGGTTAATACAGAAAGTATATAAAACCCACAACCAAAATAATCATGCATTATATCACAATGGGTGTAATCATCATGAAAATTAATGATTTTGTTTTTTTTCCACTCAGAGAGCCGCTGGTCTCCACTTCAGCTGCCGTGGTTTGATTCTGACGGACTTCAATCAGCAGGACGTTGACATTTCTGTAATTATCAGTTTGTCTGCAGATTTGATTGTGACCAAAGGCTTTGACACATATTTGAGAGGCTGTTAACACAGGGTGGGTGTAGTTGCAGTGGAGTGACCTCCTGGTGCTTCTGTCAGTGCTGTCTTCTACCGTCAATAAGAGCAGTAAAGAGCAGACACGGTGCAGCTACTGCAACCAAATCCGTGGTGTCATAGCGTCAACCTCAACTGCCGCTGTAGCCCAAACGATAACCACGTTCATGAAGCAAGCCAGGATTTCAACCACAGCTCAGCTGTAGACACAATCAGTGGCTGTAGCCAGTTATTCTGCTTTAACAAGTAGAACTGAGCGTTACTTTAATAATGATAATAATAATTACAGATTTTGATAACACTCTTGTTTTACTCATTTTCAGTGGTTGTCAATAACTGATTAGAAATACTTCATTTTACTTAAATAACTATTTATATTGAGAATCTCTTCTTCGTTTGATTACTTCAGGGCAGGTGTGTTACAAACTAACACAATGCCACATTACTGTTTTCTTAATGTTCCTTCAATGTCAATCATCATCTCATCAACTTGCTCAAGTTGTAAAAATGTTCCTTTATTTTTTGTTCTCAAATATATTTGTCAGGTCCAACGTCATGTGTAGATTCTATGACGAGCACTTGAAGAACCAGTGTGAAGGATTCAGTGGCAGCACGCGGTGAGTTTTCAAATGAAAACACCCTCGGTGGCCGTCAGGCTCAGTTACCTGTCCGGCAGGTGACATGTCGATCTGAAAACATATTTATCTTTATGTTCTGCCAAGGATTTGTACTTTTCTGCATTTTCTAGTGCAAATAACAAGGACAATCCTCCATTTGTCAAAATTTAGGTTTTCAGACCAGCACCAGCAGCCACTTCTTCATCATCTCTGTTCTTTTTCTTCCAACTGGTGCATTTGCACCGCCGGGCTCAGGTTGCCTCTTGAAACACTAAAGTGTTTGTTTTTTCCGTCGCCGGCTGCTGTGGCAAGATGGCAGTAAAAGATGAGAGGATCTGCTTCCTCTGAAGGGCTCATTTTAGGCTAATGAAAACATCTATCAGGGGATTCTGCATCATCTTTGGAAATAGATCTGTGTAAATCTTACACACTGGCCCTTTACTAACTTCATTTAACTCCCTATGTGACAAGGGAATTATACTTTTACTTAAAGGACGGACGTCCAGTAACTCTGCATATTTGAGGGAATTGGGTTCGTGCGTACGCTGTAATGTGAATGTTCTTGCAAATGTGGATTTTTTTTCTGTGGATAAAGTGCTGACCGTTTTTCTCATGTTGGCTCGTTCTCTCACCGACCTGCTTCATACATCTCTGTCTTTCTATTTTCCTTCCGAGCGCACACATTTGGTGATTCATTGTAGCTGTATTATCACACACACTCCCACTCATACATCACACACACACACACACACACACACACACACACTCGACAATACACTACAACGCTCTCCTTCATCACCTCCCTGTCATCTATCTGACATCAGGTCAGAGAAAAATCAACAAGGTTTATAATTCCATTAATGTGCAGAGACATTCGACCCCTTTACAGCAGAATATGAATCATCCAATCCACTTGGAATAGATTTCAAATACAGGCTCCTGATATAATATCCTCATATAACCCTTTATACACCTGGATTTTTAGTTTTTGTTTTTGCTGCAATTGTCTGCTTTCGGGGAAATAAATGGCCCCAATCTATAATATCTGTCTTGTAAAGTATTTGAGTACTTGGCTCTTGATATGATGACATGATGTGTGTGTGTGAGAGAGAGGTTGCACATGCGGCTTTGTTCTTGTGTGCGAAGTATCTGACATTGTTTCTGTGTGTGTGTGTGTGAGCGTGCGTTCCAATGCCCAACTCTCTGTGTGTGTATCTGAGGTGTGCGGTTGCCGGTTTGCCCGTGGTGTGTGTGTACGTGTGTGTTTGTCTATGTGATATGTGGTTTGCATTAGTGCTGTTTGATGTCTCCATCAGAGTTCTTTCTCCTCCTACTTCAGCACTACTGTTTGATCTGCACCAATCTGGTCCTGATCATTCTGCCATTGTTTACTTTCAAAGACACTTTTCATTTCTCCTTGTTTCTCTAACCCCCGCTCACTCACTCTCCCTGTCACTCTGTGTGCGTTTGCACACGCAGGTTTGAATGCCTTTTGTAAGCAGATGTGTGTCAGAATAAAATGCAGAAAAATCAAGGGTGTTTCACATCAGTGTAGTTGTCCTCTGCTTCGGGGCCGCGGTGTTTAGTTCTGCAATTTCCTTTATAAGAAATTTGAGCAAAAACATCACTTCGGCCTGGAAACTTTTTGTGAGGTCCTGATTAGAGATTAGCTGATTTGAAGGCAAACATTTGCTTGCGTTTGGCCAAAAGAGTGGACACAGGCTTTGATCCCCCGCTTAATCAAATGATTGGAGGTATGAATTCACATGAGTCACTCTCTCTCTCTCCCATGATTCAATGCATCACTGAACACATGACAGCCAGCGTCCGAAGTCTGTGCCAATCCAGCTCTGATAAAGCAATAATTCTAGCGTTTCATGCGCTTATTCTCTCTTTTGTTCTTTCTGTTTTCCTTCTCTAATGAATGTAACAATAGATGGTGAAGTTAAAACTTGTTCTACTGAAACATGAGACTGTTTCCTGTGGTCTGGAAATCACTTCTTGGGGGATTACCAGCCTCCACAGGAACAACAGAAAATGAATTAGTGCGTGTTCTTGTGATATGAGTGACCCCTGAATAAAAATATTCAAAAGATAATAAACTCCTGCTACCATTAATACGTTTTTATATTATTGTATTCTATGTGTTGTGTGAGTCACACCAGCACACGTCTCCTTCTGAACCTCCTTATCACGGGTTGGTGATACAGGGTTGTACACTTTGAAGATTGCTGGTGCAACACTACTGATATGAAAGATGAATTTCAGCATTGACAAAATGGTTTGAATTTGTGGGTCCAAGTAAGATGACCCCATCTAAACCTCCACCCTGAGAGAAGTTGCATGAGAGTGTAAGCCCCATTAATAGTTAAGGCGGTAGAATAGCAGTGAAATCCCTCTTGCTGACAGAGTAATTCAAGGCTCCGAATAATTTGTCTTCCACTAAAGCCTTTTTTTATTCTACCCAACTCTGCTGTGTGCCTCAAATAGACATGGAAGAATTAATGGTGCAACATGAGGAAAAGACATAAAACGGATGAGAGGATGAAAACAACCTACGGAGAGACACTGAGCGTTAGCATGGTTCTAATCATGGTGGCGTGTTTAGCACATGAAGTGAGCTGACGACACATGTACATATTACCAACATGTCTCAGTTTAGTACTGATGTGCGGGCACCATGGCAACAAAGAGGCTTAATTGTTTGCAAGACTTGACAGCTTCTGTCAGGTCAGAGTCGCTGATGGATCTGTTGCCACGGTAATGCATGTGTGTGAGCGTGTGTGTCTTGGTTACCTCCGTCAATGACATTGACAGCAGGATTACGCAAAAACTACTGGGAAGATTGTCACGAAAATTGATGGAGGGTAGCAGCGTGGGCCGAGGAAGAACCTATTAGATTTTTGGGCAAATCCAAAACATTCACATTGACTTTGAGGTCTCTGAGTGCCCTTCTTGTTTAACTTCTTTTCGCAACAAACGTTTGAATAATGAGATTAATTTTCAGTCAAATTCTTTCCAAACGTGATATATGTGGTTCTGATCAAGCAATCAGAGTGTAATTAAGCAATGCATCATTGTTTGAGTCATCACTGTCAATCGTCTTACGACATTTCTGTAATGAAGACCACACAGCGGAGGACCGAGCGCTGATGAGATTGGATATAATTAGGTCATATAGGGCTGTGAGATAATGAAAGTCAGGGTTGCTCCACTGCCGTCCCATGTGTTCATGGTCCTGTGGGACCCAAACAGGCCTGTTAAACTTTATTAGAGTGAACAGCACACTGGGCCTGGGAGAAAGACCCACCCACAGAGGCCATAAACACAACAACAGGCTATTGTCTCTGAGTGGAGGGATAGATGGACAAACGGATGAATGGACGGCCTGTTCCTCATGTTGATGGCAATAACAACGTGGTGATGCTGTGTGTGTGTTTGTTATTCAACTTAAGAGATATATAATCTATCAGAAGATAAACCTTATTGAAGTAATGGTTAATATGTCATGAAGAGTCCAATCAGACTCTGTCTCCATTAAAGGAAATTGACTAACGATGTAAATCATAGAGGCAAAGTTAATTCCTTAATTAAATCTTTTAGAATATCACTTCTTATTTCAACATAAAAATAGGAGTTGCTTTAAAATTGAAGGAGCTGCCTTGCAGTTAGGTTCAATTTGTCCTTATAACAAAATCAAATCATGTGTTGTGAGCGCAGCTGAAACTGCTTTCTGTTTCATCTATCCTGCCAATGCTGGTCTCAGTTCAGCTGACTTCGGTTTGTATTAACCATCCATAGTCGACCTGGCTACCTGGAGCTTTTATGGGCGTATCTACCTCTGCTCAACCATTTTCCATCTCCGAATCCTGAAAGGAGAGACGGTAAAAGGGCCAAATAAAACCAGTGAGGTTAAATCTTTAACACAGTTCTCCAATTCTACCTTGTCTTTAGATTATCCAGCCCTCAGTCTGACAAGGCAAAGCAAATCAGGAGTTTATTGATTTTACGACACCTCTCCTCCATTTGTATCCAATAAAATAATCTATAAACAGATTCACAGTGGTGTGAAAGTCCGACTTGTTTGCTTTGTTTGGCTTTCACGTTTGATCTCGTCAGGACTGATTGTCTGAGCTCCCGCTGGATTAGGAGGGGCCTCAAAACCATATTTATTTAAAAAGTATGGTCATGATGACTCAGTCTTAATAAGCCACCGAATGAAAGACATTTTCCAAATTATAATATAACAGCCCGAAACGGGGAAGGCTGTAAACTGGATAATCTGAGAGTGTTGTGCATGAGAGTAAACCATCCGTGACGATCGGTGGATGCTCATGCGGGCTGGAACAACCTCCCGATGTGATCGCTGTCCTGATTAGCTCTCACATCTGTCACTGAGTGTTTAGACTCGATGAACAGCTCCGCTGACGGACATGAGCTCACTAACTGTGCAGGTGCTGAGACACACACCCAAAGTCCCACACACACACACATATTTCTTAACGCACAGTATTGCAAGTAACTGTGGCATGAATTCAATTACACAGAGTTGTAATCAGTGAAATGTGTGTTTGACAGTATGATGAATGATAAGCAGTTGTTGTACTGACCACACAGCGACGTCCTGTCCCTCCGAGGTTCCCTTGATGAGGTTTGAGCTTCAACCGTTGACGTACTCATTAGTGAGAGTGGATGTCAGAGCCGGACCTGCTATATTGTTTCTTACATGTGTCAGCAGGCTGCTCACAATCACCCCGCTTTGATTTAATGTAATGTACTCTTTTCTTATTTTCGTATTTATTCAAAATGTTTTTTTAGAATTAGGAAAAGTTTAGACTTCCAAAACTTTGAAAAACATCACTTCTTGGAAGATGATCCATCAGAATGAAACCAAACTGCAGGTGTCCATTAACATGTTTTTGGATGTGACATTTCTCTCTCTCTCTCTCTCTCTCTCTCTCTCTCTCTCTCTCTCTCTCTCTCTCTCTCTCTCTCTCTCTCTCTCTCTCTTCCTCTCCATGTTTAGTGTCTTTGTTTATAGCAGCAGTAGTGTGAGTCAGCAGCACCGGGCTCTCCAGAGCTTCAGATTGATGTTACTCCTCGCTTTACCTAATCTGGGAATAATCATTTTCTGTGATTTGGGAATATTGTGTCATAGACATTAAACTCTGTTAATTAATCACTGACGCTGCAGTGCACGTACGCGTCCGTGCGTCTTTTTCCATTCACTCCGGATGACGTTTTGCACTTGTTACGTGCATCCCTCCTTTTTTTTTTCTCTACAACCTGCAAAGTTTACTTTTGTCGCCTCCATCTATCTTTCTGGCTCTCTGTGTTTCTCCCACTTAAATGTTTCCAGAATGTTTGTCTGGAAATTTGTTGAGTTCTCCATCACACACAACCAGGATCGCAGCCAAGGCATTCCCCTCTGAGCACACGCACATTTACACACACAAAATACCATGTTTAATCCTTCAGTTCCACCCTTGTGATGTCTTCACTGTGTCGCTGTACAGTGCGCGCGTGTGTGTGCGTATGTGTGTGTGTGTTCCTGTGTGTGCATTTGGCCGCCCGCCGGTTTGCATTAAACACGTATATGAAGGGGGAAATTGAGGATCTTAATTTAGACTTTGTGCCATTAGACAGGAGGACTTTTTACCGAAGATAAACATGTTTTTACAGCTGCCTTTGTGAGGACATTCATTGATAGCGTAACCTTAAGCCAGACTCATTCCCACTCGCCATTTGGCAGACATCTTGGTTACACCTCCAGGCAATTACTCGGACTAACAAGACTATCTAAATGAATTGGCATTGAGCCATTATTGCACCTTTAATGGTCTCTGGGACATAAAAAGTGCATGAATAGAATAGGAAATCAAATCTTGAAAAAAAAAACAGTTTATAACTGTGGGGACTTTGGCCCAGAATAAAGTTTTAAAACTTTTTCCATCTGTTACACCTCTACCAGGCAATCACAGGGAGGCAGGAGCCTCAACTTCATACTTGCATCCGTGCTACAACCTGATTGTTTAGATGTAAAACCAAGTCAATTGTATCTGTTAAGCCCAGAATCAAAACTTACAATGCTTCAATGGTCTTCATCATCTGTAAAGTCTTACACCCTGTTCGTTGGAACCTTGTTTGTGAAGGAAAAAAACACCAACAAATTTTAACAGGGAAAAAAATGGAAGAAACCTCAGGAGGAGCCACATGGCCGGGCGGGCTCCCTCCTCTAAGACAAACAGACCTGCAGTCGATGTAGCATGTAGAGACCAGTAACAGCACAGGGTGTACAAAAGGCAGTGAGATAATATATGTTACATAATAAAATATTTGAAAAATGGAGAATGGGGATCAAGAAGGACAAAATGGAAATGTAGCCAGGTGGCCCATCTCTGGCCCGTATGACCTCATCTCCCCACGGCAACCTGGGTGAGGACAGGGCACACAGAGAAGATTAGCAAAAGGATCAGAAATAAATGGTGTTATTGCAGATTTGACTGGGTTGTAAGACATAAGTGGGCGATGGTGCAAAAGGGAGCCCCCAAGGAGGCCCAGGTCCAGATCTGCGTGAGGCGATCGGCAGAGATGTTTACTGGCTGTCCAAAGTCTCGCAGTGAGGAAGCATTAATAGAATAAAAGGACATGTTGTGATAAGAAGAGAAAGACACAAACACAGTTGAGCTTGAGGGAACATAACAGGAACAAAAAAACAACCCAAAATGAGATGAATGCAATCTGAATGATGATGAACGCTGAGATCGATCCACTCAAAGTAAATGGTCAAAGGTGCGACGAGTTTATCAAAGAAAATATCACTAATTGAAATTTTACGGATAATCCCAGTGTTTTTCAACTTGGGTAATTCTTACATTTAACTTAAAAACAACTTGAAATCAATAAACTGCCTTCTGAACGTTTCTCAGAAAGTGAGTTCAGACACAAATGTACTGACTTTGTCAAAATGTCCTCACAACAATGGTTCGACACAACAAGCGACACACTCCAGACCCTGATGTTTTGTCTATGTTGCCATGGCGATGCCAATTGCTCTTTGTGTCCCAGCAACAGCAGTGAGAAAGGTGAGAGCGCCACCCTAACCTTTCCTCCCCTCACACTGCCTTACCCACTTAATCTCTTCTCTTATCTGTTGACTTCATGTTTCGCCTCTTTTCTCTTCCTGATTTCTTCTCTCACCTTTCTGTTATTCTCAGGATCATCTCAGGAGACATCTTCCTCTTCTAATCCTCCACGGGGAAAAATATTGGGATTTCTTTCATTTACGTTCCTCACCAACTGTGCGCCTCTTTGCCTGCTCTTATCATGTTTCACAGAGGCAATAGGTCAATAGGTCACATCACACACTCTCAGCAGGAAGACAATTCCCCGTCATCCACCTCACGCTGGGCTGAGCCTGCGCTCACGCTGCGGTGGGATGAAAAGATCCAGAGCCAGAGATGAGATCTGACAGATGAGAGAAGAGACATAAAGAGATACTGTCTGAGGCATAAGGATGCAGTCAGAGATACGAAGGATGGGAGGTGGAGAAGGAGGTGGAGAGAGAGAGAGAGGGAGAGGGAGAGAGTTTGGAGGTTGTGAGGGAAGGACTCGAAGGTGCTTTCCCAATTCTGGACTCAAATTCATTGTTTGAAAAACATGTGGTCTGAATTTGTTTTGGGGAGGGAGAAGGACAAGATCACACAGTAGTGCTTCACACACACACACGCAAACACACTCGCAAACACACTCACAAACTCTTCATAACATGCCCAAAGTGGAAAACCAAACTCCAGCATTGTTTTTTTGATTAGGTGACTGGCAGTATGTTTTTGTGCGTGTTCGTGAGTGTGTGCGGGTATATTTGTGTGTGTGTGTGTGTGTGTGTGTGTGTGTGTGTGTGTGTGTGTGTGGTGTGTGTGCAACTCAGGTGGTCGTGACATGAATCTGTTTACACGGTCACGTTCTGGAGACTCGTGTTGCTTTTGACCAAAAACAAGTGGCCATGACATCAATAATTACATTTACTCTGAAGAGATAGAAACATTCCTGAGTGATAATACACAGCTTGTATTATAGTTTTAGCTCAAAGAAATACCCTGAGAAACACACACAGGTGGTCTGAAAAAGCTCTTGTCAACTCTGCACACACAACTTAGGTATAATTTATATATATATACAAATTTATACCTAATTATTCTGTTTAACCTGACGCTTTTTTACAGACCCTGTTGCATCCTCAGACACTTGTGAGGTCGACTCTGAACTTTCCATCCGATCAAGCATTCTTCATCTGTATTTGTAAAGACTTCTCAGCCAAATTAAACATGCAATTTTCTCTGGTTTTCTTTTATTATGAGCTTCTATTCTTTAACTAAAGTCACATTTCAGGTCACTCTCTTGTTGCTATGGTAGCAACGCTCTTGTTTTGTCATCCTACACTTTATAAAACAGGTATGACAAACAAACGGGACTGGAAGAGGAATGAACAAATATTAAATATAAACAAATCACCTGAAACTCAATATAAAGTCATCTTATCTTCAGAAGTCTCCAGCACGACCACTTGACCAACAGTTTTAATATGATTTCCTCTCCATAATATCTGTGCATGGAAACATTGGTGCAACATTCACGGTTGAATTAGTGCCGGGGTAATTCAACACAGTCTCGACTATGAAACATCCACAGGACTGAAGGTAAAGCTTGAGAAGCTCCTGCGATTCTGCAGCTGATATTTAGAAACCGTAATCAGACGTAAACCTGAGGACGACTCGCCTCTCTCAATCCCTTGAGGAGCAAAAGGTAAAGAAAAGGAGATGAAAACTTAAGGAGACCTTTTCCCAAATGATAAAAGATTGTGGATGAACAGGGATGACGAGAGACGGGTGATTTTCTCAAGGGGTGAATTGAGGAGACTGACTTTTGGAAAAAAACTGCTATCGGAGTTATTTAATATCATATCAGAGCATCGTCTCACCCTGGAAAGCAATTTCCTCCAGAGACTGGGGACATTTTCTTGGCAAATTTGGTAACAATTTCATCTGCTTACTCTAAATTGCTTGTAATCCATCATTCATACAATACCTCATTGAAAATTTAAAAAGTCTTTAAGTGCCTCAAACAAAAGCTTTAGTTGGACTGGACGTGCGTGTGTCTGTTCCCGCCTCGCTGTGTGTGTGTGTGTGTGTGTGTGTGTGTGTGTGTTTTTTTTTACACATCCCATTAAGAGCATATGTGTGAGGGAGCCTCCAGGCTGCTATAAGTGCTTATGAATGTGTTGAAAGTGATTTTCAATGGCCAAATTACGAATTGTGCACAGCAAAGGAGCTCATTCAGAAGCATCTGTTGCCTGATGCTGTTGCTGCCAAATGAGTGTGTGCATATGTGTGTGTGTGTGTGTGAAAGAGACTTTTTGTGTTCTTCTATATATTGTGTTCATTGTGTCAAAGCATAAGGAGGGGTGTGTGTGTGCGTGTGTGCGTGCGTGCGTGTGTGTGTGTTTGTATTTGCATACAAGACTTTTTGTACTGCAGAGGTTCGAGCAAATGTCACTTTTTGATTTAGTAAAACTGTAAGTTCACAATTCTCATGAAGTGTGTGTGTGTGTGTGTGTGTGTCTATGCGTGTGCATGTGTGTGTGTGTGTGTGTGTTTCGATGCACCAAAAGAAGAAGAGGATATGAAAGGTGAATGTCAGTCTTTCATGTAACGCTTCCCACTGTTAAACTTCAGCTTCA
>CAAKHC010018252.1:0-11937 GCA_901007825.1 Macroramphosus scolopax
CCCCCTCCCCAACAGTGTGGACGGGATGCCGAGAACTTTGACCGTTTTTTCACACGCCACCCGCCGGTGCTGACCCCTCCCGATGAGGAAGTGATTCAGAACCTGGACCAGGACGAGTTCCAGGGATTCTCCTTTATCAACCCAGAGTTCCCAGGAACCGCTCCTACCGCCACTGCCGCCGAGCAGGCTTGATTTAAGCTTATGCATGGACATTTCTTGGGCACACACAACACACACACACACACACACACACACATATATAATAATTCCCCAAGTATCCATATCAGTATCAGAGAAACATATCTGAAAATATCCTGCAAACAGCCCCTTGAAAAATAAGATTTGAACACAAACATTTTTGTTCACACTGCAGCAACCTGGAACAACTGAGATATTGCGGAGATAAGAATATATTTAAAGCCTTTATTCCTCCATCTGCACATATGTCTCAAGAAGCCAAATATAGAATAATAGTACATTATTCTAAACAACAATAGTTAACATTAGCATTGACAAATAATTCCCCTCAAGCTTGATGAATCAGCCCATTAAATGGCCACAATCAGTAGTAATGTAATGAGTAATATTTGAGTCTACCTACTGTTGTTCAGGAGATAAACGCCCTCGGGCGAACGCAGGAGAAGGAGGAAATCAGAGGATCTGCATATACAGCAACAACGTTTTTTGCTAGAAGTCAGTTTGGGGTCGAAACAAACAGACTTCACATCGTTATTATTATAATACAACGTAAGTAGCATAATATTAATGAAGTCGTAGTTCTGACCCTTCAACTGTGTGAGACGCTCCACTGATGTCAAGGAGAATAATGATAATTTAGAGTTAAGATGTTGCAATTTCTGGGTGATCTTCAACCCGCGTTGTTCCCAGTGTGAACAAAGTGTTTGTGTTAGATTTACAGAAGAACAATGGTTCAAAGGATTTAACCTACGAGGGCAGAATGTTTGGATAATTAAAGTACTGGAAAGTCGTTGGAAAAGTACAGTAAATTACGACCAGCCAACAAGGACCATGAACACAACATGATCCCCCCCCGACACACACAAACACACAACTGCTTACCAATAATGATGACAACAATAATGTGTAACACAGCTGCAACATTCCATGTTTTTTTTTTTTTGGGGGGGTTGGTATTGAAACTTGTGAGTCAACTTTTCTTTTCCTCATTCCTCGGCTCTTCCAGCACATTTCTTTTTTTTTTTTTTTTAATTTCCAGCTTGCAGCTCTGCCGTGCTCTTTAATCAGTGTATATTGATATTAGTGTCTGTATGTTTATTCTTATCTTAGCTGAAGTCGGAATGCTTGACATTCTCGTGCATGAGTTTCTATATCAATATTATATCAATAACCTATCAATTACCTGGACTTTGTCTCCCAACCATGTCCTGCCCCCCCCCTTTATTTTACCCCCTGAACCATCAGATGTGTGTTGCTGCCCAGCACCGGGCTCATGATGCCGCCGGGCTTCACTCCGTTATATAGACAGAACTACCACATATACTCTGATTTCCTGTTATTTAGTATTTAAGCAATGAAAGAGACTGAGACTAGCAATTAGTTTCTTTGTGTTTTACAAAAGCATGACTCCAGTACCTTGGTGTTTGTTTACAGTGCGTCCTCTGTGTGTGAATGAGTATGTTGTACGTTGTGTGTGTCCTCGCCTTCCCGAGCGTGTGCATGGTCCGGCCTTGTGATCATGTCTCTGTGGTCAATATCTGCACCCCCTTCGTATCGAGCAGTACTGATCCCCTTTACTTCCAACTACTGGCTCCACAGGTGGAGGAAGAGGAGGGAGGAGACAAGCAAAGCAGGAACGTTATACATACAGAGTCAGATAGAAGTTTGTTTTCTTGGCTAGCAATAGATCTAACAAAATAAAAGCATCATGATCATCTGTGCCACCCAAACTATTAAAGAAAGGAGGCGCCATTGGTCGATATTTTTGCAGAGATCTGCTAGCTCAATTTATGATAACACATTTAATTTACAGAAGAGTCTTAGCTTGGTGTTTGGCTTCCATATGCATGACGACGTGTTGCCACGGTAATCAGATCCGTCGTCCGATCGGGAGCAGCGACGTCGTACTGCTGACTCATGTCGGTAACGTGCCCGGCTTCAGGTCGAAACTACAGTTTGAACAAGTTCCTGCTAGCATGCAAACATGTTCTTAGGAACTTTTTTTTACTCTAGTTCTCGTTGTTGTTATGCAGGAAGGATTTCGGATTCAGCTTGACATTGATTCTAATTACATCCCAACTGAAGACGCAGGAAAACGTGCGTGTCCTCTGGTCTGATGTCAGGTAGCAATAATCTCGCTGGTAGGCGTTTCTCTTCCCGGCCAGACAGAAATATGGTTGTAATTTATCCACCTCAGTGCAGGTAATGTTGGCCGAAATACTTCCCCATTCATCACAGTGTCAGTTGTACACATCTGCAGCTAAAGAATTTTACCCGTAAACAACATATTTGCATATTGATCAAATTATTAATCATGCTAGCAGGCTTTAGAATCACCGTGATCCTCGCTAGCATGGCTAGTCACAGAATGTGATCCCGAAGATAGTGACTGATATCTTAGACAAAATATCATGATCAATCTATCAACACAGTATTTCCTTGAATTGTTAGCGGACGGACCGAAAGCCACCGACGAAGGGAAAGCCATAGCTACCATCTTCACACGGTCGGTCCAAAGATTTAAAACTACTGAGTTCTGCAGAGACGACCGACGTTCGTGATCTCACCTTTTCTTAACTATTATGAGTGTGAAAGTAAATGCAACTGTTGTGCTGTGATGACTTGAAGCTGATCCTGAATCTGTGTCCATCGTCTACCTCCTGTGTGTATCTACTACAGCCAGTGTCTCCTGTGTTAGAACGATCCCTATATATACTTATACATGAGCATATAACTGTGTCAAATGTTGCTATACATATAATTTTACGCCACGTGGTCAGTATTGTTAAAGGACATAGACAAAGAGGCTGGAATTCGGTGTCTGATTCCTTCCTGCAGACGGAGAAGCGAAATGCATGAAAAAAAAAAAAATCTGTTTTACCTTTTTATCATTTAGGATTTATATCGGTTGAACATTTATTAGGGTGATTCATGTTTCTGTGTCAGCTTTTCGAGAATGTGATCCGAGCTACTGTTGTGTGCGCTGTGTGTGGAAAAATAAAAAAATGAGAAACATAGAACGAAGTGAAATCGAGAAAACGAAAAAAATTGCTTTTCACAATGCTTTCCATGTGCCAAATTTATTTGTTTTCCAAAAAAAAAAAAGGCATACCTAAAATAAAGGATTTGGATGTGTTAGGGGATGTTCTTGTGTTTTTCAATGACGTTTTTGATGTTCTTCAGTCGGCCGCAGCGTTCACGCCTCTATATCTTCCTCCGTTCGTCTCACACACACACTGCTGCTGAAGGATGAGTAGCAGCGAAAGAATGAGGAAGGGGTAGAGGACAGTGGGAAGAGGAGGAAGAGAGATTAGAGTGATGGAGGGTGACAGATGGGGTGGTTTCAGAGCAAATTGGAGAGAGGAAGGAAAACAGATGAGAGAGAAGAGGGGAGGAATTCAACAATGACGGGAGGCTCGGAGGACAGAGGAGGCAGGAGTAAGAGGTTAGGTGGAAGAAAGGAGGGAGGGACGGTGGAGGCTCTGTGAAGTGAGGCAGGCGGCTACGACAGGCTGTGCATATTTCATGGCTGCCACTTATCATAAGAGCCTTTCCTTGATGGGGGAGCGCAGGTCTGATGACTTCAAGAAAATAACATGCACAACACCCGGCCCTGCCGAGCAGCCCGGCCGCTCCCTCCGCGCTGCCTGCAGAGCTGCTCGCCATCCGCTGTAGGCTGGACCGACTAGCTACACATGTTCTTCCAATCGGGTTACTGTGTCTTGCATTCTTAACTACCGCCGTACGATGCAATGTTTGCAAAGTACGGCTGCAGCAGTGAACTGTGTTTGATCCTCGACATGATAGGACGGGAAACCGAATCCTCCAACCAACCAGTTATCCTGGGAGTGTCTGATCATATGACTTCTGGAAATGAGGTTCAACATCCATTGATGTGACTATCAGGGTCCAACTATAATCTACAACACGCAGTTGTTAAACTCCACAGCGCTAACCGTTAGCCGTTAGCCCTTTGACACACACGAGCACATATATCACATATCGAGGCACTAAACTTCACCGGATCAGCATTTCTTGGCAGTTATTGACTGTTGATGATAAATATTTGTGACAGAATCATGTTCTTCACTTTTACAGCATCGCATCAAACGCCCCTAAACACCAGAGGAACAGCGATCCTGACCGTAAACCTGGGCTGTTTCATGTGTTGTTTGTTTTTCGAACTGGCCTTAAAGGAAAAGTTCAAACATTTTGCAGCAGCCAGGAGATCATCTATAATTTGATCTATCATGCTGTGTATGACCTGGCCATTGAACCGTGAGTATGCCGGGGCCACAAAAAACAAAAGCATGTGGCGAATATTGACCAGATTCATTTTGTTATCAGGCCTAATTAACACGATGGGTTTGTTCTTGCTCATTTTCGTATTCGCTTCTAATAATCGACTGACAAACTGCAGCAACAGTGTTGCATGGAAACAAGCTCATCCTCATATATTCTACATGTTCTATAGTGTTACAGAAACAACGGCTACCCAAAAACCCCGAGCAGCTGCAGCCTTGAAGACTTCCATCTTTCTTGACTTGAGTACAAACATTGCAGTGCAGCTGTATTTATGCAAATGTATTATAACAGACTCCTGTGTAACAGTAGTTCCAGCACATAAGCTGTATAAAGTTTGTATTGGAGTGGATGTAATAGCCAGTGTACACAGTAAGCCGCTGCAGTGCTGGAGTGGGTGTGATAATTAATTCCAAATGTTGCGTCCCCCAAATTAAAGCCAGTGGCTTCAGCACAAAGCAGCCTGCGCTTATCAGCCCAAAACAGGTCAGCGTTCGATACCGCCTTTCATTCACCCTCCTCCCCTCTTCACCTCCCCTTTCCTCTATGCCTCCCACACTCCCGGCATCCTCGGCTGACATCGGCTCGTCTCCCGCTAATCCTCTCGTTACTGAAAAGAGATGGGGTGTGAGAGCGAGGGGGGAGAGTGAAGGGGTGAGGCAGGGGAAGAGGAGAAATAGAGGGAAGAGAGACGAAATTAAAGACTCGTAGTAATGATTCTTTATTAAAAACACCGCCTCTGGTGTGTGTTTGCCCCGATGCCATTATATATTCTGAGCTTTCTATCTATACATCTATACCAAAGGCCACTGATATTTATCTCACACCCCGTCCTTCGCTGCGTCTCTTCCTCTCTTTTTTTCCTCTCCATATCTCTGTCTTTCTGCCTCACAGCATTAGCTGCAATTGAAGCGTGCTGAGATGGAACACATTATGAGCTGGCCTACATGGCTGGCAGCTGTGTGTGCGTGCGCGCGCGTGCACGTGCGTGTTCGCGCGTGCACGCGTGTTTGCAGGAGGTAAAGGTTGACGAGGGGTTATAAAACTAAACAGGATGTACTGTAGGAGCTGTTTTGTATGTTTGTCCGTACACAAATGCACTAAACAGTGTCTGCAGGACATCGACTGGGACATCGTGTCCCTAAGATTTCAGTCCCGAGGACGTTTGTCTGCAGCTGCGGCGCAGCCGTCGTCATCGAAGATGCAGGTATATTACGGGAGATTCTAACTCCCAAAAAAAAAAAGGTCAACCTAAATTTGGATGATGCTGATGTATTTATGGCTCCTGGAGGAAACATTTATACTCAGATTTGTCATTTAGAAAACACTTTGGTGCAAAGCGACTTGCGATCACAATAATTCAACGATAGCAAACTGATGTTGCATCACAGATTCGGTCAGATGGACTTTTAAACTTTGCAACAAGTGGAGTAATAAAACACACCTGACTGAGGGTTTCTGAGGGATTCAATGCAAAAACATGCTAACACGTACAGAAACGATGGTGATGTAGCAGAAAAGTTTACCGCTGCAGAGTCTGTCGGACTCGAGCGAGGCCCGACGAGCTGGAAGGAAAAAGGCTCCATGTAGGTCGTCCTGCCGCCGGTCACCGGACAGACACCGCTCCGTTAGAACGAGGGCAGGTAACCAGAACACGGCGGGAGCACAAAACAATGTGTAAAACAGTAAATTAATCATACCGGGAGAATCTGAGCGTTTGTAACAGCCGGGGGAGTGCAGGGCCGCTCCGGAGGCCCGGGCGCTCTAATGGATATCATGGCCTGGAGTGTGCAGGAGCCGGCTGTGGCAGGTGTGTCCCTCTGGATGGGGGGGGGGGGGGGGGGGGGGGGCTCCTTTTCTATCCACGGGCGATCTGGCAGATGAAGGTAGGAGCTGCGGTTTCTCCTGTCCCTCTTTGTGTTGTTCTTGTTGCTCACCACGGTAACACAGGAGGTGCTGCGATGAGCTGCACACACCTGTATCGCTTCCAAGCTGTTAAACTAAGACTCAATGCATCCACATTCCTCCTTGTTCTTGTTTCTCTCTTCACCTCTTTCCCTCGTCTTCCTCGCTCTGTTTGTGTTCCTACACGGTTCCCCGACGCTCCGACTCTCGTGCGGACGTATTCGGTAAATCCTCCGCTGTCTCTTTCCATCAAATATTTATGGATGTGGATCTTCTGAGATTGACCCCTGCGTGGTGTTTCTCTGTGACCACTGCTTGCTCAGCCATGTGAATATTTAAGCGGCAGGCTTTTTATTCCGTCCACCTTTTATCCGTTTATCCTCTGTATCCCACTTTTCCTAATAACTCCACATTACCTGCGAATCTACATCGCTGCGTCTTAAGCAATCAATCAATCACACACTCATCCTCCAGTCCTATCCTCCATACATGACATGTTGACTGTGTGTGTGTGTGTGTGTGAGCACAGGTAGCTCCTCAGTCCTTCTTCATGTGTGTGTGTGTGTGCGAGTGATTCAGGCCGGCAGCCGCTCTCCTCAGCCACATTTAACTTGACCCTCCCCCACTCGCTAACACACTCTCTTCTTTCTTTCCGCTGTCCGTGCACCACCTGAGCCGAGCACAGAGAAACACTCCATCACACACACACACACACCAACACACACACAGACTCACAGCGACGCCTCACCTCCAGCTGAGGAGTCTCAGGCGCTTTCATCTCTTTACAATCACACCCGTCGTGACCCCGGCTCGTTCCAACCGATAAGCGTGCGGGTTTATTAACTCATATACGGTGTTGAGAAGGTGCGTCGGCGTGTGGATTAGTGAGGAAGTGATGAGGGGAGGTCGTTGTTTGGTCCAGAAACCTGAACGAACGACCAACTAAACAGCAACCTGATGACGGTTGGATGAAGACGGAGAGCGACAGGCCGCGACGACCAGGTTTGAACCCTCGGGGTGACCGGCCAGGTGCTCATTAGCTCCGCCCACAAGGTCCTGCAAGACGAGTAGGAGGGCTGATTGTTTCCTGAGGAGAATTGGCACAGTGCAGACTACACATATGTAATAGTATTTCTATAAGGTGTCTAACAACAATCCTTCCTCTTCTCCTCTCCTCTTCTTCCTACTGTCTTTCATTCATTCTTTCTCTCCTCCTCCCATCACGCCCTCTCCATCGTCTCTCCACGCCACCTGCAGAAGAACCGCCGGGACACCTGCAACTTCGACAAAGAGTTCACAAAGATGGCGACGGACTTGACGCCGACGGACAAGCTGGTCATCATGAACCTGGACCAGGACGACTTCATGGGCTTCTCCTACACCAACCCCGAATACGCGGCTCCGGGAAATTAACAGACGATTGAATGGTAGAGAAGGAGGTTACAGAGGGAGCTAGCACCACATGTACCATTATTTTGTGTGCTTTCATTGCGGGCCACAGACGTATCACAATACTAAACTTACCCAAGGAATCAAATTTGCATACAAGTAAAAGCTTGTGTGAATTGAATGTAATAATAATTCATAAATTATGTTTTCATCCCGTCCATTGGAAAGTTGGGATCAAATCTGATTGAATATCTGCACTGGGGGGTTTGTAGGTCGGCCATTGATTGTATGATCTTGTTGCTGTCATCACTTTCTAACAACTTCCCTGCTCTTCTGCACGGCGCACTGCGAGTGTGCAGGCGTTTCTTCCTCCGGTAGACACGAGCATGAAGAGCATCGTTCACTGGTTTCATTCGAGCGTCTTGACCCGTTTCCAACGCTGTCATGAGTTTCATTATGGAAGTACTGACACGTACGTAGACTGAGCGTCTCACACCGGGCGACCGCAGAGGAAAAAGGCCCTAATGAGCAAACATCAGTCTGTCAAACCTTCCCGCCGTCCGCCTGCTTCTCTCTCCTCCACTCGCACCCCCTCCCCCATCCCCTCTGTTGTCTCTCCCTTTAATTATTTTGTCTTGGCTCTAATCCTCACCTCTGTCAAGGCCTCACTGGGAGCCGCGAATGACGTGATGTCACAATGTTGGCACCAGCCGGGCGCGCACACACACGCACACGCGGTGATTGAAGAGATGCTTTGACGACCCCCAAGCGAGCGATTTCGCAAACAGCAATAATAACATCAGCAAAGCTGCTTTTCCCGATGATTTATCTCGCACTTCCTTCCACCGACCCATCTGCGTCTGAGTGCTCGTGTGCACCGACGTATGCGCGCGTATCGACGAGCGTTCGCACGCTGCGTGCGCGAGCATGTGTGTGTGTTTATCGGGCTGCGGTGGATAAAGCCAATTACTTCATATTCTGCTCAAACGCAGTCGTCTGCCTTCCAGCTTCCAACCACATTACACTGGCTATAATGTCAACTTGCGTACTGTACACACACACACACACACACACACACACAGACATGCAGTATGTGATTGAGGGTCGGAATTATTAGGTGAAGCGTAACAACAGCGGACAACGACTGTGAAATGTTGGCTCCTGCAGGCACATGAGACTCTATACTGCAGGTCCATTAAACAGACTCCTGCACACCACACACAGCACAGCTATTGTACATATATATGTTTATATATATATATATATATACTATATATATATACACAATCACCTTCTGGGAAGCTGCAGTGGATCCAACTCCTCCGTTTTTTTTTTGTTTTGATGTGGTGAAACACTTCGCGGGTCAAGAGTGTAAATATCTCCTCATGAAATAACGTCCGCCTCGGGGAATCGTGGACCCCGAAGCGTTTAACAGCCCTCGACAACCGTCTCCGCCAGGATGTGTGTGTGTGTGTGTGGGTGAAACCACGTGTTAGTTTATATCAGACATGTGCGGTCGATTATAAGTTTTTCTTTCAATCTCAGTAGAAATCTTTTTTTGTGTGTGTGTGTGTGTGTGTAAAGATAGAAGCTAACAGCGTCCACCTGCATCTGACGCAAACAGCAGCACAATCTACACACACACACACAAGCCTCCACGTGAAGCTCTTTCCTCCGTGTTTGCAGATCATCAGTCGGTAGATTCTGTTCGGTGTTAACGATCCTCTCTATCAGCGCTATAAGGAGTTATACTATGCATGCATGTGATGATCTATCTTTCTCTTTCATATCTCGTGCCGTACGATATGGATTTATCTTATATTCAGTGTTGGTTGATGGACTGCCGTGTTACTTAAGTAGACATTTACTGGGTTTTTACGTCGCTTAATTTTACGATATAATTGTGTCTCGAGTCATTATTTAGCGAATATTACACAAGGGCCATGTTCAGCTTCATGTGTACATATATAAATATATATACAGTATGTGTATATAAGTCTTCCATTGTCGCGTTTATACACCGAGAGGCTCGTGTGTTTTTAGAGGAAATATATTGCAATAGGAAATTGCATGAAAGACAGATTATTATCAGAGTAGTAAAGTATATCAAAAAATATTTAATACACACACACAGCCATCCAGCAGTTCTGTCTGCCGCCATCCATCCTCCCCATCTGTCGTCCTCTTCCTCTGACCTTTCCCTCGCCCCCTTCCTCTCTCACTCGGCAGGCCCGTCGCCTCCTTCTATCCTCGCTCTCCCCCCCCTCGTGTCGATCTTCGCCCCTCCCCTGTCGGCTCTCTCCTCTTCATTCACAACTTCCACCGATCCTCTATTGTTTCCTCTCCCCACTCGTTCCACGACTCTCTGGGCTCCTCTCATCTGTAATCCTTAAACATCCCCCCCCCGTCCCCATGAATACTCATGAGCCGCTACTACAGTTTAGGATTTGATGGCTGCCTCCCGTCCGCTTGGATTACACGCTAAACAAGTATAGTTTTACATTTTACCTGGAGATAATTTACAGTTTTTACATGCTGAGAGCAGCAAAGGTAGTGCAGGCGAAGAGTAAGAACGTGTTTCGTCAACTAGTTTACCGATAAGAACATGTGTGTCGTGATGTTTTTGATTGTAGAATAATAAATTATGTTGAAAGATCCCGCTTTGCCTCTTTGTCCAGTCATATTACCAATCCAGATGTTCCTGCGATGTCATGCAACACCTTTTCTATTACAGGCTTCGTCCGTCGGCTGCACCTGACATTTAGAGGGTGTAAATATTTAGCGACTGCTAATCTCCTCATTAGAACTGCTTTGTGAGATACGATCTGTTTTTAATTCGCTTAAATATCCGGTCGTGTTTAAACTGGGCGAAGTTTGAATTCACAGCCGGTGGAGCCGAGTTTGCATTATTTGATTATATTCAGGCCAAACTCAGGAGGAAATACTAACTTTGTCTTTGTATAAAGCCGTCATAAAGAATCCTAACACACATATATATGTATATACGTGCATTCCATAGGGCCTCGCTCGGTTGCATCGACCTGTGATAATCATGATAATAATCAGCATAGCATCATTATAATCTTCTGCCACTGAGAGTGTGAGATAAGACGGAGGCAAACAATAGAATTTAAAACCAATAGGGCGAATCAACGAAGATAATCAGGACAAACGTGCAAATATACCAGTGATTTATTGTCCGTTTAAACATGAGTCCCACAGTCACTCATACACAGAACAGAATTCACTCTTTGTCTCCTGCAACCGACTGTAAGTCGAGTGCATCTCAAGTCCAGAGGAGCTCCTCCACCCAGCAGCTTGGAGCTCATCTCTGTCTCCGTCTGTTGCTCAGAGAAGAATCCTGCTGCCAAAGTGGATGAGAGGATCTGATGTGATTGTTACTGATTATTAGGATTCTTTGACGTCCACTTCATAAAATATATATAATCCCTTAGAATAGAATCTATGTGGGATAGTCGAAAAACACGGCTAGCTACGAGCTACATGATGCTCAATGACAAATCAGTGTTGATTCTGTGATGGACGAGCCAGCAGACGGCTGCTGGTCCTCATGTGGGAAAGAAACGATGAAAGGAAGGACGGGACTGAAGTGAACGAGCGGCGTGGCACTGCAGCACACTGGAGAGAGGGATGAAAACAGGGACACTGACAAAAGCAAAAGAATCTCTTATTTATTTCATTCAGTTGATCTTAAAAACGCTCGAGAGGGGAGCATGACGGAGAAGCTTATTGGATTTATTTCACCCTCTCTCTTTCTCTCTCTCTCTATCGCACACACACACACAAACAGTCCGACACACATCTTTCATTAGCCAAACATATTAGACACACTTTCACACCATCAGACATGTGCCTCCACGATTACAAGACATCTCTTTCTCTGCGTGTCTCACTTTTGTTCGCTCGTCCACTTCCTCCATCGCTCTTATTCAATCAATCACGCTGTCAGTCTTGTAGCCCAATTAGTGTCCAACACACACACACACACACATTTCTTTTATGCACGTGTGTTAGTAACATCATCTCTCACCTCCCTCAAAGTGTTCTTCTATTGCACATTACACCCATAAACACATTTGTGCAGACATGCTATTGGTCCATAATGACTGAATGTCTGTCGAT
>CAAKHC010018254.1:0-17570 GCA_901007825.1 Macroramphosus scolopax
GCTGCGAAGCCAAAAGTCTTTTTTGTGCATTTAAAAAATAGATTTGGCGCGAACTTGCACGGTTGAAAGTTCTTTTCTGATCCTAGAAAGTTCTCCTGTCACACATGTCACATTGACGGTCGCCGCCCGCGACGCTAATCTAGTCACTGTGGGAACAACGAGCTCGGCGCTGAAGTTTGGCATCACGATTACAGTCGGTGAGAGCGGGAGAAAGCCGGGGGGTCGGGAAAAAAATAAAAAAAATCGCGTACTTGAAATGGCTCGCCTGCTGTTGCTCGAGAGGTCAGGGGCCAATCTGGGCATCAGAATGTCCCGGAGGCCTAATGTGACAGTGCACCTGCCGTGCGTTTCAACCCTCGCACCCCGAACCTCACACCAGACCTCGCCATCAAAGAGCTTCGATCCGCGCTGACTCACACGCGGCAACAGCCAGGACATCTGTGGAGCGCTGGCAGCTTGTGTGCATGTGTGTCGGCGCGTGCATGCATGTGTGTGTGTGTGCGTGTGTGTGCGTGTGCAGACCTCAGCCAACTGCGTTTGGCCCGGCAACCCGTCGGGAGCCGCGCCGCGCGTTACGAGCGCCGGGGCCGTCTCGGAAGCAAGAAGCCCGCGGTGGCGTCCCGGGCGTCTGAAAATCACTCGCAGGACACGGCGGTGAACTTCCAGCACTTCCACACACGTGAATACTTACCGCACTGGCTCCCTCTGCCGCATGAATATTCATTTGCAACTGTGATGAGCTGTGACATGCTTTCCTGGCAGGGCCCCGGGACCACATGGCCGGGGTGTTATACGGAGAGAAAGGCCGTGTCGGAGCGCGTTACCCAGGCCTGCCTCATTCAATTTGATCCAACCACGATGGTCGGATTTCTCAATCTCAGATGGATTCCAGACGTTCCCTTAAAGCCGCTCCTCCCCTTCTTTCACTCTTTGATTTTTCGAGAGAGGGACTTTGGTGCTGGTGAACGCTGCGGGGCTGGGGGATATCTGAGTGTGTGTGTGTGTGTGTGTGTTCACATGTGGCTGTGAAAGAGATTATAGGTGCAACTTGCTGTTCATCTCCACCTTATTTCTTAGATTTAAACCGCTGCTTTTTTTGGGGTAAAATCGTCCCACAAGTTGCTTTTGTTGCGGCGGCGGCGTCGGCACAGGGACGCTGGCATGGCGGATCACGCGGAAACAATGCCGACTTTCCACGGCCGCCCATTGTGCACAGATCTTCGCATTGTTCAGGCTTCTCCCTCGCCCCCTTCGCCGCTCGCCCCCGGCCAGCTGGCACGGAGATGGCAGCGCCGTTGACAAGGTTCACAATACCCCCTCCAGTCCGCCGCCACAATAGCGGGACATGGACACAGGCACCTCTATGGCACGGAGGATGAGGAGGGGATGCTGGGGCCTCACAGGCAGGTGGTGCTGCCAACGTCTCTGCAACGTGTTGGTAGCTTTCAGCGCTGACAAGGGGCTGGCAGAGTGGTTTCTTGTTTTAAATTCCACATTGTTCACTGGAGACTCTAGAGGATGAGTGTTTGCATGCTGGGTTTTTTTTTTTTTTCTCCCCCCCCCTCAGAGAGACGGGGAGCTTAGTCTCCTCTCTGCACACACATCCAGCCTGCAGAGGTTCTCACAATCCTCAAACCTTTTTTTTTTTTTAGCTCTGTTTGCCTCATCTTGTTGCATTATTGCATTTGTCAAGGCTTATCAATAAGAGAGGAAGTGGCTGATTCACAAACTGGAGGGGGGGGGAGAGGGTTGTTTTTTTACTCCCTGAGAGCTGCAGAGTAGTTCGGTGTTTCAAGTCTCGGGGAGTCTGAGTGACAGCTGGATGCCGGTGTGCTGTTCCTCAAGTCCTGATACGGTGTTTGCGGCGGGTGTCGTATTTGTCTGGGCGCTCTTACTCGCCGCCTGAGCCGCTGGATTGTCATTTCACAGGGAGCTTTAGTGTCTCCGGGAAGCTCCGACTCGGGTTACGCGAAGCTGACGGGTGCGTGACGGCGCAGTCAAGGTCTCTGAAGGTCACGTTGGAATATCACTCCTGCAGATTCACACTTACAAACTCGGGTGTTAATATTATTATTTCACCCGCATCCAGTCGTTGTTTTAAAACCTGCAGCTTCAGTGTGTGTGTTCAACTTATTTATCTCCTTTTAATGGCAGGTTGCGATTCGGAACCTTTTCACCCTTCGGGCCCCCCCACAATGTCAAATGTTAATATGTGAGCTTGCATAAATACGGAGGAGTTTTCTTGTCAGACGACGGCTGCGAGTGCATTTCATTACTGTCAGCGAGGTAAACAGCAGGCCAGTGGCAGCGGCAAGATGCTTTCCCGTGTCGGGATGCTTCACCGCCGTAAGTTTTTCCGGCGCGCCCATGTGGCTGCAGTGACATCCAGAGAACCCCCCCTCCTCCCCCCCCTCCCCCCCACTCATGCATGTAGAGATGCTGCACCCAGACAAGTTTAGTGCTGGTTTAGTTCTTAGCGCACCAACAAACGACGTCTCAGCTTCGCTCAACAATGTCTCCACTTTCAAGTTTAATTTCTTTTCTAATCAGTCCATCCACACTGGGCCCCCCCCTCTCCCCCCCTTTTCCCCTTGACTCCCTCGTGCCCCACCCTAAAGTTTTTCCCCTCCTTGCCGCTGTCAGTTCAGCACTTTTAAGGGAATTGCTCCTCTTTGAAATGCATATTCCGCGAGGCCCCGACACTGACATGTGTACACTGCTGAGTAATTGTGGAGGCCAAATGTTTAATTACACATGGCAGGCCAAGCAGCAGGAGGCCACACCACAGCGGGGCTCAAAAACAACGGCGTAGCCTCTCTTTTCTCGGTCAGACGCGCCAATAACAACCAGCCCCCCCCCCCCCCCCCTCCTCGACCGACCCTCCGAAAAACATACTGAAAGTACAGACGGCGAACTGACGGGAGGTAGAAGGAGGGAGGGAGATTTGTTTGTGTGTTTGTGTCTCGAAGCAGATTTAAGTTACAGCCGGTGTTGCGGAGTAAAGATATTCCGATGTGTTGCGTGCCAAGCGGGGGTGCAGCTCACCGAGCGCCGCGTACCTGCAGTTCAAGGTGTGTAAGCTTTGCATTAACCCTCCGCTGGCCTCCGGTCTGCTCAGCAGGCCTGGGGTTTGTCCTGGTTCTGCTAATGGATCCAGACTGGTCCCGGGGAGAGGGGTGGAGGAGGGGGGGGAGCGTGAGTGACCCCCGGGTGGCGAGGTCGGCGGGAGGAAGTGCGGAGCAGCAGGGGAAGTGGGAGCACCTGTGCAGGTCAGCGGCGGCCTGTCAAGCTTAACTAATTTCCAAAATTGACCTTTGACCTCCATTCCCACGGTGCACTGGGGCAACAGGCTACGAAAGTTCCCTTTTTTTTTCCTCTCCAGCTCCTCTCCTGCTTCTAATTACCGCCAAAGTTATTATCTGATTACGCCCTCCTTTATAAAACCGTATCATTGATTGTATCCTTTTGCTCAGTGTCGGGACAAATTAGCCTATTAACACACAACAGGGATGTGGTGAGCGATTTAATAAAACCGAGCTAAAGCCGATAATGGCTGCGGTTCCTTGAGTGGTTGACCTACTGTGAGGGATTAGCAAGGCCGGCCTCCGTTGGCGCGGTGATGCTGCACACACACACACACACACACACACACACACATAGAGGCACAATAAACTGCTAGCATCCACGCTAGGCCGTCTGTGTCAAGCACGAGTCATGTGGTGAAGTCGGTCGGTAGAACTTTCCCCCACCTGCGAGCTCGCCGGCGTGTTTCGCCATGTGTCTGCCGGTGTGGTCTCTCTCTCTCTTTTTTCTTTCCCCCTGGAAGCTGTAACATGCTCAAACAATCACCAGATGATTAAACCCCACGGCCCCCGCGATGCTCAGCGCTCGCAGTCGGTGTCACCGGCAGCAGACGAGGAAACGCCAGATGTCGGGTTTGTACAGTTGTTTGGTGAAAAAAGGCAAGTCAGACTTCTAATGACTCTTTTTGTTCTTGCTGTCGGTGTTAATCATTTCTATGAAGGCACTCAAAGGGACGTCCATTAAAGGAAGGATAATGGACTATATTTGAATACTTTTAGTCGACCGAGCTTTGCGGCAAGTTTCCTCGCAGCTTCAACCAATGATGGACGGATGCTAACAAATGTGGTTAAAACCAGGCAGGTGGCGGATTTGAGCTTTTATATGTCGACTATTTCAACGTAGCGGCTAAGCTGAGCATTCTGAGCAACCAAATGTTGTTGAATCTGCTGCCATGAGGGCGCTGCAATCCCCAACTCCACCACTAGATGTCGTGAGATCCTGTCCGCTGGTCCTTTAAAATGTTTCCCAGTGAAAACTCCCAAAATAAAAACTTCTAATAAAAGTTTCACGGACTGGAAAGCGGGCCGACGTGTACAAATCTCTGCAGCAGCGTTATAATGATTCATTACGGGACGTGTTTTTTAAGGTGGACTGATTGATGAACGGCGTCGCGGAGGGAACCTGAGGGATGGCAAAGGGCGGACAAAACATCCGGCAGCAGACTTATTTTTTATCCTAATTGTCACACGGGCTTTTGTCGGGGTGCAGCGGCGGCCAGGACGCTCGGCGCTCTTGACTCGCAGCCAACTCGCTCCCTCCGTATCCATCTTCCTCCCTCTCTCTCTCTCTCTCTCTATTAGAATTTCTTTCCTCCTCATTTGTCGTTACCATGGCAAAGGGACCGGCGCCAGATGTGTTTGTTTGTCGACACATCTTCGGCTTTGCGTCGTAGGATATTATGTATAGAAGGCTCGGCTTTTAGAGGAGCACGATGATGACCTCTGACCTCTCCTGCACACACAGGCATTGAAATAAAGTTGCATGGGTGCAGAAACTTCCTAAATATGGACCCAGATGTTCCTCTTGGGTTGAAACTAAATATGTTTGTCTCGTGTTTATGTGGTTTAATGGAAATTATTTCAACATGTCAGAATTGTTCCTCCCAGATTCGGTTTTCACCCGTCAGTGACAGACACAAACAGACACTCACGTGCACCTTCTCTGTTTCCCGCAACCGTAACTCCTTCAATCCCAGCTCCCCCCCCCCTCCATTGTTCCTCCGCTGCAACTCATTAACATCATAAAGGCTGCGAGGATATGCATGGTTTCATTCACAAAAATCATCTCCGAGCGTACGGACGATGAAATCTAGGGAGGAGCAGGAAGGAAAAAAAAAAAAACTGCCCCAGGAGCAACAACTAAATGAAAACAGCAGTCTTCAACCCAAAGCGTGTTCACTGGAGCAGGAACCTCCCGGAACAAAGAGGCCGTTGTGTGTTCCCAGCAACCCCGGTGTTGTACAGGGGCCTTGACCTTCGCCGAGCCCGACCCCAACCCGCAAGAAAAGGGGGCTGTTTGTTTGGGAGTGACACTCGTGACCTCATGTGTCGGATGACAAAGCCGCCGTCAGTCACACCGGCACATCTTTGATTCCGGGCCATCATCGATGCTCGTGAGCCGAGCCGCCGAGCCGCCGAGCGCCGTGCGCGTGGGTCGAGTTTCAGGTGTAGCTTTCCCTCCCGTGTTTATTTGTGTGCGTAGAAAGAGGAACTATAACCTCACGTCGGAGATTAATGAGGCCTGGTTGGGATTTTAGAAGGGTAACTGCAGGTTTAACCTACTTTCCACCAAGGACACTGTTCAATCAGCTGGTCAGCCGAACCTTAAACACACCTTGTGTTTTTAAGCCGGCTCGCCTGAAAGCGCCCGAACACGACGCGGCACTCAGCGCACGCTGGGCCTTCGTGTAGGCAGGGAGGCGTTTGAACAATACTTTACTCAAGAGACGAGGAAGGCAAAGAGAGGGGAACCTTCCCGCCGTAACAGCGGAGGGAAAGTAACGCTTTTAAATCAACTCGGCAATGAGAGAATATAACTATGAAAAGACTCCACTATTAAAGTACATCCTGCGAGAGATACCCTGATTGTTCTGCGCCCGTCACCATCCACCTCTTAAAGAGTTTAAACATCAAGACGTTTATATGGACCGGCTCCTGCAAGCACTTAGACAAATGCAATTTCAGTTTATCTGCCAGAACATACTTTAGCAATCATCTCATTTTCCACTCGGTCTCCCTTCCACGTCCCCCAATCTATATTATTTTTCACATGCCAATATGATGATCGCACAAGCTCGTCCACCGGAGGGGAGTCGGGGAAAGAATTAGCATACAGGTTCCTCATCGCGGGTGATGAGACGTCGCTATCAGTGCCGACGGAATGAAAAACACACATGCGAGACATAATTCTTCATGCTCGCGCACGGGAAAGACTTTTGTTTTAAATTGTTCCGTTGGACGTACGACTTCCACTTTGCACGCAAATATCGAGCGTAACAATCGCGTGCTTTTCACTCCGTCATGCTTATGATGATGATTATTAATTATGATAATAATAATATATAGCAGTCGCGGTAAAAAACGCTCTGCACTGCGACAACGTAGACTGTATATGAGATATGGACATTCGGAGCAGCAATATCTACTTAAACCAAACTAATCATGTATTTGAAGTGTCTGAGCTATACTGCAACCGGCCACCAGGGGGCGATCGATGACGTCCATCTCTCTGTTACTGCCTGTCACTTCTTTCCCAGCAGCCTCGGGGAGGCTCTTCTTGCCGATGTGCAGTCAGACACTAAGATGATAATCTCCTCCCTCCACCTGCTCTCCGACCCTCGCGGTGCGACGCACCTTTAGCGCCGACTCCCGTACTACTACTCCCGACTTTTGCTAAACAACCATTTACACCCGCCTCCCGTGAATACATTTCCTCAGGGGTTGGATCCCGTAATGTGCCAATGTGATGGATCGTCCCGATTTCAGATCCCCAACTTTGACAAGCGAGCTGAGGAGGGACCGCGCCGCCGAGGAGGGGTCTTTGTTTTTTTGCATTACGGCCCATTTTTACTGCACAATAAATCTTCCCCCCCAATGCAAATGCAAATTTTTTATCTCCTCTGATTCTCTTTCTGAAGGTGAACATGGAATTCAGCATTTTAGCCACACAAAAAAAAAAAAAAAAAAACGGTGTCCGTGCTGTCGTCCTCACGAGGAAATAAGCCGTCGCAGATAAACTGGCAATACAGTCGGGGATTAGTGACGATGAGTGATTTTATGTCGGTTGTTACAATTTGATGGCTCTTCCGCTGTAAATGCTTGAAATAAAACCCATTAAAGTTTTTAGTGTACACGGCCTCTCCCCGTACTTTTATAAAACCATGGGAAATTGCCCCTTCAGGATTCCTGCGAGGCCATTATGTGTGTAGCTATGTGTGCGCGTGATTAAAAATGAAGCCGGCAGCTTGAGTACCTGCGACCGGCGAGCGTGCTCGCAGGAGGAGGCACAACAAAAGCGGGCGGGCCATTCTCCCTCTGATAAACAGACATAATTCAAATTTCAGCATTTGAATGTCATCCTCAAAGAGCTCTCTCCATCAGCGCTCAAGTCATTACAGACGATAGGGGGAGAAAAAAAGAGGGGGACATTGTTTCATCTGTTTGAGCTTTCTACCCCTCTAATTATTAAAGCGCCTTTCTTCCCCCTCCTCTTCCTCCCTTTTTAAAAAACGCACAGAGGGAGAAAGAGATTAGAAGTATTGTTGCCTTTTGACAATTCTATTTTTCCTCCCTCTCCTCGCCATACAGGTTTTAATTCATGGCCATTGAAGAAACAGAGCCCAGATGGTGAGGCATAACTCGTCTTCCCCTCTTCCTCTCCCTCAGAACCGGCACCAGATAACAAAGATATGCAGATGAGGCCGAGGCGGCGAGCTCTGGATCGGCGCCAGAGAAATCGCCCCTCACAATGGCGGGGAACAAATTGATGTGTCCTGCAAACTGTGCCACAGTAGCAGCGGGTTGCTGCGCGGCCTGCCAAGAGCCGTCAGTCCGCCGTGCCAGGCGGTGTGCCCCTGGCGGCAAAGCGAGGACATCAGCTGCCCGGCGATTGCCAGAGGCCGGTGACACAGTATGTAGCATCGGTGTCAACGATGTCATTAGACACAGGGCGACACTGCCAGCAAACTCATTAGCCCGTAGTGGAAGTGACCCAACTCGTCATATAAACAAAAATACAAGCAAACACTTTAGACGACGCTTTGATTGTGGCCGCGGTTTTCCGGGGGGTCGCATTGATCAAATGGAGCATGAATGATAGTGGGCCACATGTGATGCCAGGTGGAACGCCAAGCGACAATGATCAGTGTTGGCTTAAGTTCAACTGCAGAACCAAAAACGCCCCCCGACGGACTTTTGATGACTTAAATAAATGACGTTATTGCTGCAGACGGGTGAACGATGACATTAAGGACGTTGAAAGACGCGTCCAAGAAAACTTTTGACGAGCCCCCACTGGGCAAGCAAATGAGCTAAATGGGACGCCGTCGGGCAAGTTGTTGGTGAATGGGTCCAACAACTGAAGGACAACTTTAAGGACAACCTTGACTTGGTTGAAGATATTCATATGGAATCGACACTTCGCCGCCTCTCTCCGAAATCCACTTATACCGCCGCACCTCCTCCGAGGACCGACTCCGCGTGAAACCATCTATTTGGAGAGGAAGCTCTCCCGGATGATCCTGCGGAGACGCCGGCGAGCCCCCTGGTGGCCTCTGCTTCCATCTTTGATGCGTAATGAGTCTCCCTGCTTTCCTACAATCAGCACAAATCAATATACATGCAGCAAACATGCCTTATCCCCTCCTGACGAATGGCCTGGCTCGGGAGAGAGAGAGGGAGTAAGAGAATGTAGGGAGAGGAGGGGGAGATAATCATATCTCCACCCTCAGTCAATAAGCCTACGCCTCATTACCAATGCAGGAGGGAGGGTGGAGCGGAGAGGAAGAGATGGAGACACTATGCACTCACATACTCATACTGTCATTACCTTAAATTAGCGACGGAACATGATTATCCCCAACTTAATGCCACTCTATTCATATATGGAACTGCCAGGCGTCATCGGCGCTCCGCCTGAGGACGGAGCGGATCTGTACGGTCATTAAATGTGCTCAGTTTGGGCGTAAATGTTCCGGTAGAGCCGGTCGAGAGGTCCGACCCCGACCTGAGATGTTTTCCTAAACAGAATCTGCGCATTGAACCAAGGTCTCACCTCTCCTGCGCTAGTTCCCCCCAAAGGGCCACTGATCCTGAGGGTCCCCGGAGTTCCACTCCTTCAGCCAGATTGACAGATACTAATAGCGAGGATGCCTCTCATCCCGTGGAGACGGCCTATTAGGGCGGAGAGCCAGGGGACCAGGAAACTAGCCAACTAGCTGCTGACTTATTAGTCGAGATTGGCGAGTCCGCGCACCGCCGCGGGGTGCTGGGCCGATATGCAAATATCAAATTCTTCTCCGGTCTCTCGTTTATCTCTCCTCTTCCTTCCCTTCATCATGTACCACTCCTCCGCCTCACCTACACTCTCATCACTCCCTCCCCTCCCCTGCCCTCCCTCCCTCCTCCTGAAGGGCAGGTCCCCTTTTCCTAATTGATCTGTGGAGATTTCGGCTAACCTTCTTCCTCTCGCGAAGAGAGATGAGAGAACAGAGATTAGAGGTGCAAACAGGGGAGGAGACAAGGAAGATGGATGGGTACTCGCTACGCCACTACCGATGTAGTAACACTACAATATTCAGTACGTAAACAATGTGAGATGTATTTTTAATAATCTATAACATCCTTATTGTTCGGAGCTCAGATGTTCTTCTCGGGAATGTTCTTCTCGTCGCTGTGGTTTTCCGCCCTGTTTAGAAACCAGTGAGGTGATAAGCAGAACCATTATCCAGGCGATCGATGAAGGCAGGATCATGATTAATGTCACCTCCAGATTACATATCCCGGGGCCTCGCCCCCTCTCAGTACTCATAACAGGCAGCGCTACTGTACTGCTGCTGTACGGGTGGTTGACCAAGAGAAAGACCTCGGACAACCGGAGTCCTTCATATTGGAAGAAAAGTTAGCTTAGCTGGTTCGGCCTTCTGATTGGGCCTCCTCTGGTAATCTGGTAGAAGCCTAAAGTAGATATAAAGCAGGTGATGTTGAAGCATCTACTGACTCCGAGTCACCTGCGACGCCACATCCAGCCTCGTCTTTCGCCTCCCCGCTCGGCCGTCGTCAGTGTCACTCAGCCATCAGAGACCCGCTCTCCTCCCGTGCAGCTATTATTTACAGGATTAGAGTAGTCGAGATCTTAGCACGAGCACTCGATCTACTGAGAGTGGAAGAAGAAAAAAAAAAAAAGACAGGCAAATTACCAGCTAATGGACCACCGGGCACTAATATCTAAATCCCCAATCTGTCTGTAATTGCTGCAAAATGCTCCGGCTTGTGCTTTATGGGAGACTTCTAAGCGACTCTCTTATTCTCCCTCTCTCGCTCCGTCCTTGCTTTATTAAAGCAACAAGAAACAGGGGAGGAGGAGAGAGAGAGAGAGGGAGAGAAAAAAAAGGAGTAGTGCTCTCATTTTCCCTTTGAGTCCCTCCACTTTCCCCCGTCGGAATCCCCAAGACATCATTAATGTCTCTCCTCTCTTTCATATCTCAGCAGAAAGGGAGTGGAGTGACCGTCCCGCAGCTGGCTGCCTCCTTCCTTCACCGCCTGCCCCTCCGTCAAGGAGCGAATGATTAATTTCCTTTGCAAGGCGAGATGCAGAGAGAGAGAGAGAGAGAGAGCGAGCTCCGTTTGAAAGGTGCTTTATTTGCATTAGCATTCATAATTACTTAATGACGAATCAGATATGGTTCATTGCGACTAAGTGCAGAAACAAGCTGTCGGAATCCTGTATTTCAATTAAAACATCACTAAAACATGGTCCTCCATGACCGTCTCATATAAGGAGGACCTTATTTTTTTTTTTTTTAGGTGGGGATTTATTATTGGAGGCCCCCGTTTCCTCCACCCGCACCCCACCAGAACACAATGAGTCAATTAAAGGGCGAATGTGGAGGCTTTATAAGTTAGACTAATGCGAGAGAATAGATTAGAAGACACATTTACATCAGCGAGTCGGGTCAGCGGGCCTTTTGTTAGCATGAGCCCGGTGACATTTTATAGTAATATATTCACCTTGGAAAAGAAAATCACCCAACAGCAGCCTCTACTGGCACAAGCGGTAATTACAGGACACATGTAGCTCTGTTATTGTGTCAACCGGGAGAGTACCGCACTACTTGTAACGTTGTTTGATGGGATAAATCTGACATTGAAGGTTTTAACAAGAGACTTTTGTTGCTATGGTGACATCCTTCATGCTTAAAGTTTGTCTCGCCATCTGCACAGCTGTTGTGTCGCTAACAGCTAGCGTTACGACAAGGTAAAGACCCCGCCTCTCTCTCTTCTTAGCTTCTGAGCTTCCTCCGTCACCCACGGCCTTCATAGCGCTAGAAGCAGTTTCCTTCCGGGTAAAAGTAAGCAAAAGTCCTTTGCAACAAAGTAACTTCTCTTTCACGTTGTGCAGGAAAAAGTGCCTGCTTCGCATTATATCTCCTTTAATCAAGCCGAAGCCACAATAGGAAGACAGCAGGAAGTGTGTGTAAATAATGCATTAGCAGCCATCCCGTCCACACTCCTGGAGGCGGCGCCGGCATGTAGGGAGTTTAAATATCTCTAAGGGATACCTTCATCTGGAAAGTTGCTCTGCTCCGCTAACAGACTCTGCTGGGAAGAAAGAGGACAAAGAAAAAGCTAATTGTGAGGAGTTCAGTGGCAGTTCAACGGCGGAGTGCAACCGCAGATCTTCGACGGCGGACGGCCGATCACGTCGCCCTCATCATCCCGATTCCTCCTCCATCACCTACCAAAGTGTGCCGGCCTTGCCTTCCTCCAGATGTCTTGATTGGAATCAATGTGAAACCCTCAACCGCTGCTTCCTCTAATCTGACACTGTCTGCTGGAGTCGATAGCCTTCAACCTTGGACGTGAACTCCTGCCTTCATGTCACCGCCGTCCCACCTACACTTTCTCCACCGTCGTTGAAGGAGTCTGGCGTGGGTCAAAGGGAAAGTCTCGGGTTCTTGAACCCTTTCAAAGCCAATCGCCGAAGACGCGGCGTCGTCGCGTTAGAGTGGAGGCCGTTTCTCAGAGTTGCTGTGGAGTTGACATTTCAGTAGTACAAGCCTTTATACCCTGCGGCGGTGATATATTATCCCGCTGTGGACGCCTGGTGTGTGAATGGGAACATCTGGTCGGACAGCGAGAGTGTGTGTTTGTGAACAGATGCGTGTACACAATGACACAAACCCCCCCCGACGTCCCTGCCAAATCTTTGGTATATGAAACCTCCCGTACAAGTCACCTCAGTGGGTTCATTCAACACGGGGGTGCAGCGGGCGCCTCGGCTCGCCACCAGCGGAGACCCTCTGCCAGTGTTAAGCCCTTTTAATGACTGGATTTCCTGGCGAATGCCAAGTTCCCGTGTAATTGCTTGATGGTCAGCCCGGTGCTGTGCCAGAGCCGGTGGTGGCGGTGGTGCTGGTGGGGGCGCTTGGCAGTGGGTTTTGGTGTTGGCTTGGACTCGGGTGAGCAGAAATAGCTGCAGCGGAAGCTTTCAGAGTCGCCGTTCGGGCAGACTCAGCCCAGGGTTTTCACACTGAGGGGGACCGGAATGAAAAAGCGCCTTGTAGTCGCGGCGAAAGAGGATATAATGGAGAGATTGTTTCTGTTTGCTGAACCCAACAGGGATTGTGTTCCCCCGAAAGCATCGCTTTACACACACATACACGTCTAAATGTCTCCCGGCTCTGCAAAAATCATCATCACGAACCCGGTAAATAACCAGGATTTTATCTATCGAATTTACCCGAACTAGAAACCAGCCGGTTGTCAGCCGCCGTCGACCGTTAGAAACGGGACTCGCCGACCTTTAACTCCGCACACTTAGCCGTCTTTTGTCTTAAGAGCGCTCCGTCTGAAAACAAAGACCGTAGTTTGAAAGAAGGAAGGAAAGAGATGTATGGAAATGCCCTGTCCGGCTGCATTGGCACCGCCGTCGTGGCAAACAAAACATTCTTTAAAAGACCCGTAGGGAGGGAGAGGTAAGGAGATACATCAATCAATTAACAATTACCCCCGCTGCTAATCAGCTGTCCCCGGCCTGCGCCGGCCGGCCCCTTTGTAATCCCGTTGGCAGCATCAATTAAATTCTTAAGGTTAGTCTATTGAATTTCCCAGATAGTGGAAGATGGAGGTTGGTGGGTGTTGGAGGGGGAAGGACAAACTGTGGCCCAAACCTTCACCTCTCTCTCTCGCTGCGTTTCATCCCAGCTCGTCTTACGTACTTCGGGTTGTGGTTTGTGGTTCAGGTTAGAGGCGAGGAAACGGTCCGTCGATGGCCGAGGAAACTAGAAGAAAACCAGGAGTCACATCGTTATAGTAAAACAATCAGCCCTCCGAACACATCTGCTGACCAAACTAATTACCCGTCGCCCAATCAATACCCTCATTTGATCTCATCTCCAGAAACACGCCTCTCTCCTTCTTTTATTTTATGTTTATTGTCTTTTTTCTGCAGGAGCAAACAACCCCTGAAAGGATGGCCGACAGTCAGAGCCGGGGAACGGACGATGACGTATGATTCGACCTCCAGGCTAGCAAATGAGACGTCGAACCGAGCGGTAAGTGTGTGAGTGCGTCGAGGCCGTTCACACCTCGAGCGTCGGTTCTGGACGTGCATGGCTGTTTGCTAGCAGATGGGCTGTGACGCCGGCTAACGCACAACGAGGAGGCGTGTGTTAGTCTGGATGCATGAAATAATACATCTTGCAAAAGGAGACCCCGATGCTAATCAGGTTAGCATCACATTCGCTACAGCGACTCATGGTTGCTTTTAAGATAATTTTCCGATGTTGCTGTTCCATCAAATGCAACAATACTACTAATGCACTCAGAGTACAACTGCTGGAGGATAAAGGTGTGTTGTGCTCAGACACCCTGATTCCGCCGCAGCCACTGGGATGAAATACTCCACAAAAACAAAAGCAGAGGGTGCCTGTTCCTTCTGCAACATCTCCCCATCACGCGCCCTCCATCAATGCGTCTGGCTGCGCGTCGAAGCGTGAACTGGCAGATTTTCCGGTAGCACAAGCCTGAGATGGGCTCCTGCGTCGTGGTTAGCTCGTTTCGCCGGGCCTCCCACAGAGTCCCCCTACTGCCACTGCACAGAGACGGAGCTCGGCAGCCCCAGGACACAGTCACCACAGGAGGAAGAGGAGGGAGAGGAGGGGGGGGGGAGGATGGAAGAGAGACGGAGGGCGAGTGAAGAAAGTGAAAAGATGCATGAAGGGTTGCGAGAGATAATGAGAGGTAGAGAAGATGAAGGGACAGAGATGAGGGGAGAGGAAGAGGTAAACAGAGAGTCGACAAACAGAGAAGGAGACCAAGGGGAAGGTGGGGGGGGGGGGGGGGGGGGGGGGGAGGAGGAAGAGGAGAAAATGATTGCTCGCGGCTCATTTCTCCACACATGAGCCCATCTGCACAGCGCCCAGGGTGGGACGGCACCGCTGCTCCGACTGAAATGACTGAGAGAGCCAAAGACACCGCGGCACCGCGGGAAGCCGAATGCAATCCCGAGAATCCCGCGCTCGCCTATTATTCTGCAGAAAACCCTTTTAAAGTGCCTTTTTTTTTTTTCCAACTGATGGCGCCGTGTTGATTCACTTTCTTCTCAATCACGACTTAAGCTGACCGCAGTGTGTCTGATAGAGGATGAATGGCTGAATATCACATATATATATATATATATATTTTATATATATTTATCTCAGAGAATATTCAGATTTGTGTTTTTCTTTCATCAGTATTTTTTGCGGCTGGTTGCAGATTTTATTCAAGCTGTCACATGGACCACAAACATACCGAACCGTGACGTCTAAACCGAGGTACCGAATCGTTAAACCCCTAATAGATTCATATATATATCCATACGTACATATGTGTGTTGGTTGCAGCACCGCGGGGGCAGAAAGGGGAGAAATTGACTGGCAGAGTGCAAGAAATGGTGTTTGCAGTGAGCATCTTGTGGTATTGTAATATTTACTGTTAGCACCTCGGGCTACATGATACGCTCCACTGTCACCATCAAACAAGCAGCTCTCTGAAGGAGGGAGCACATCTGTTGTCACCCCTCCAACCCACTCGCTCTCCCTCTCCTCCCCTCTATCTCTGGGGGTGAGAGAGAGAGAGAGAGAGAGAAAAAAAAGAGAAGACGCCTGGAGTTAGAAAAACACACAACGTCCTGACCTCCATGTCTCCTTACGTACACACAGATACACACAGCGCGCCCGCCCTCTTCCTCTGACCGCGGCTTAGCCGACTCAAATTGATCATTCCTCTGACCAATAATTCACTGTGATGGAGCAGACGTGGTTTGTGCATGGCAAGCACCGGCCGCGCGCTCGCACCTGCATGCTAAACGACCCGGCCGGCCAATGGCGCCGCGGCTCCGCCGGTCAGGAGACCCGCTGTTTAGCCTCTGATAAATGGCAGGTCAAGCCGGGTGGCGCTCACCACCACATCCCTCAGCGCCGTGTCACCCGCGCTCCCGAACCGCTCATCAAAACCCGCTCGCCCCCTCTCCGTAAACCCCTCCGCCCCCGCCGCCGCCCCAACATTTGCCCCGCGTGCATCCATTATTCTTCACGCTCGGTGCACCGTCAGCACAGTCATGATTGCTGACTTCTCCTTCCACTGCCAGCCTCCTCTTTGAACACAATTAACTTAGTAATTGCATTTGTTTTAGGAGCATGGGAGTGATTATCAAAGCCACCTATGATCCTCCAAGCATGCACGCTCGCCGCCGCGGCTGTCGGTTGATGCCGCGGAGACCACCGGGGGGTACACGGATGGGGCTGGGCGCACTTCAAAGCAAACCCCCGCTTCCTTGCTCAACCTTATTAGAATCCCCTGATTGCCAAACCCCTCTGTTGCTTTTGTTTATCTGTTTGTTTCTCAGATGGCCGACCCACTGAGGCTTTTGAAATCCGGGGGGTCATTTCCAGCACAGCTGCCACGAACGATGGAGAAGACAAGGACGGCGGAATACACACACCTACACGACGGCTGACGTGTGATCAGGTAGAGTTTAGGATGTTACTGTGACAGCGGTGTGTTCATAGTACAAGACTACTTAAGAAGTTAATTTTTTTAAAAGCATCCTTAGATACAAATTTGAGGGCAAACTTAGCCCGTGTGATCACATGAAAACAAGATTAAAAAAAGGGCAAATTTTTAGGCTTTAGAGGTAAAATAAACTCGTATTGACCCCCCAATTAAATTACAAAACGCAACCATGAACTCCTCTCAAAGTTTCCGACCGCACTCCGCGACCGCGGCGCACAAAGGCGTCCGCCGGTCAGCCGTGAACGTCCCTTTACATCGGAAATATCGGACTTAGCATTATTACACTTCGCACAAAATACTCTATTCTGGCGGCATTTTGTGGATCCTCCTTACGACATTGACTTTGAATAAAAGACCGGTATTGCAGGGCCTTTTTTTTTTTAATTGAAATGCAAACTACATCGACGGCCCGGCCGCGGAATTGGCAATACTCTCCTGGCGGCGTGATAAAAGCTTTTTTGCTGTTTCTGTGGCTATCGACTTGGTCATGTGTGTAATTGCCTAAAGCGTCTCTGAAGCCTCCGATGCACCAGTGTAAATATTAAAGAGGGCGCTCAGCTTAATAAAATGCTGTTCAAACAATATGGGGCCTAAGTTATCTCCGCCTGTCCGTCCTTCGGCGGGGGCCCCGGCGAGTCGAGGGGCTCCGCGCGGCGGACGGGGGGTCAGTATCAAGATGAGACTCGCTCCTTCATAAGTGATGCTGGAAACGAAGGGGGGGAGCCGAGGCGACAAGCAATTAAATGAATCCACAAAAGAGTGAAAAGGGCTGAGGTAACAGAAAGGAAGTGGAAATAAAAGATGGAGCGAGGAAGAAAAAAGGAGGAGGAAGAGGAGTGATGGATCAGACGGATCCTCTAATGGTATTGATCCGGTCCAAGGCCACGGTGGAGATGAAGGCCTCCCCGCGCAGATACCCCGCTGTCACCTTGACCTTGGGCCAATCCCTGACCTCGGGCCCTCCGACCCCTCCAGCCTGACCTCCCCCCGCTGCTCCACCTTTCCAAATGAGAATCGACCCCGCTCCTCCCGGCCGGGTGGAAACGCGGGTTAAAGTGTGTCAATAACATTTCACCGGGACAATTTCTGCAGGCCGCTTTCCTCGCGTAACATTTTTGACATTTGCTCGCTCCGCGGACGACCCCCGGCGTGTCCTGCGAGGTGTCTGAAAGGGAGTCGCGAGGTCGCTAACTGCCTTCGGGTATCGATCCGCCGGGTTAGATTGCATGCACACACGGGCGAGCGGAGAGGGAGCGCCGAGAGTCGACGCACACTCGGCTCACGATCTTAATGGTAATTGCTTTCGATCTCTCCCTGTAGACATACGGCGGCTCTGCTGAATAGGTGACACCAAATATTTAGTGTGTGTGCGGGCGGTTGGGTGGGTGGGGGGGGGGGGGGGAGAAATGTATCACAGGTACTTGAGGATCC
>CAAKHC010018254.1:17590-32913 GCA_901007825.1 Macroramphosus scolopax
GGGTGTGGGGGGGGGGGGGGGGGGGGGGGGGGGGGGGGGGGGGGGGGGGGGGAGAAATGTATCACAGGTACTTGAGGATCCGTACAAGAGAGGAAAGAAAAGAAGAGTTCATCGACGTCGGGGAGGAAAGAAAAACAGAGCGGCGGTTGTAAAAACACGATCATCTCCAAAAGGGACACTTGGCTTTCTCCTCACCCTGCACTTAATCACTGTGTCGCCGCTGAATGGTGCTCAGGGAGCCGAGGGAGGGGCGGGCGATGCTTCTTTTTTGCAGCCCCCAGGTGATTACGCTGAATGGATTACAGCGGGAAACGGCTGTCCTTCTTTCAAACTGCCAGGTGGCGTCCATTTTTCTCCCGGCCTCATTGTTCGGCGCCGCGTACAGGACAGATTTAGACCGGCCCAATAAAGTCCCGTCTTTAGTGGGGACAGCTTGACGCAGCACCTCCCGATCCCAGCGGGGGCGCCGTAGATCAACCCAGTGTTCTTGGGATGACGTGTTGCGTCGGTTCGGGGTTGGACATCCTCCATAAGCTGTTAAAACTGACCTGCTGGACATCTTCCAAACCAATCAATCCTCCGCCCATCGGTTTGTCCCTCGTCTCCTCTTCCTCCTCTTACAGTTCATTAGCCGGTATTTGCATTAGTCCGGGGAGCCGTTTGTACGTCGCGCGGCCCGATACCTGCCGATGCTAATCCTGTTTACAGTAGCACTAAAACACAACTTAGCGGGCCATCCATCCCGAACGTCCCGCCCCACCTGTCAATAGGCTTAACGCGGCCACGGAATTGACACCAGGAGAGTCGTCGCACAGGATTATGGGAGCAATTTGCAACACTTTGCTGGCTGTTAGCAAACAAATCACTCCGGAGTTACAACTGTTCTTCTGAGAGCGAAGGGAAACTCGGTTAAAGGACTTATTACTTCTAAATAATGAGATTTCCTTTTCTACCAACTTACTTAAAAGTGGGCGGGGCTCTGCTGGACAGAAGTGATGTCACGTGTTCCTATGCACCAATTACGATTGAGCATTGTTTGAATTGTAGCCGGTTGGTTAAAGAAACAGCATTAAAGGTATAGTACGTAACAGTTCTGTCTGTTATAGTTGTACACTAGATGAGGGTTACAGCTGCTTCATGCTTTTATTTTCCTCACATAAAGAATCCTCTCCGCCGGTTCAGTCGTAGCGGAGGTCACACGACACCATCGCACTCCGTCGCGTTCGATTCAGCCGACGCTAAAACGGATTCCTGGAAGTTCTCCAACGCTCGTTTTGTTCCCGCTTTTTTTTGTCACCGCTCGAGTATTGTTTGGTGACGGCGGGACCGCTGGGACTGTTTGTCACGCTGATCCTCTTAAACCGCCTTTTTGTTTAGAGCAACAATTAGAACTGTTAAGCCACCGACTGCTCAAAGAGCATTTGTTTGTTTTTTTATCTCTTCAAGAGCCTTGAAAAAACACCGTATTCTCACCAGCGTGTTTGTTCATGTGAATAAATAATGTCACTTTACATTAGAGGGGAGGAAGAGGAGTCCTGTAAGTAGCTGGTTGTGTGTTTTCTCTCATCGCGCTCCGCTAACGACCCGTCGAACAACCCGAACCGAACGTCGCACGCTAAGTGAAGTTTTCTGGATCCCTCTGCCGACGTTTCGAACTCTCCGCCGATGATTCCCCCTCATAATGAAGTCATTTTCCTTGCGTTGGAGTACGCTTGGCCTCGCTCCAGGTTCCCCTCAGATGGCGACCAGATGTCGAGGACGCATCTCGAAAAGACGTTTTTTAAAAAAATTCTTCTCTCGACATGCGAAATCCGTCAAACTCTGAAGAGGGAAAAAAAGAATCGGTTTGAGCTTCTCTTTAAGAAAGAAAAAAAAAAACCTTTTGACTCTGAGAAATATTGATCGGCGTCCACGGATCCTTTTCGTGCGAGAGGGGGCTCCGATTGTTGGCAAAACATTTAAACATGCAATATGGTGGAATCTGCCTCTCTCATTAAGACGCTGCACAAGGCTGAATTTAAAGTGATGACAAGTTAGTGGCGAGTGTAAACAGACGGCGTTCGCTTGCCAGCAGAGGCAAGTGTGTTAGCAAGAGGTCTCGGGAGCAAGAAATAGTCTTGAAATATTTATAGGGTTTGACTTGGATCCGTCCCCGAGGATCAGGCATTGAAAACTTGCAATCTGCGGATTGCCGAAGGCGAACTGACGCGGAGGTCAAGCCTATAGGTTTTTCTTTACATGAAAACAACTGGTAGGAAAAAAAGGGAAAGAGAGTTAGAGAGAGAGAGAGAGCAAAGGGGGAGAGGATAATATATTCTGCACCCAAGAGCAGGATTTTAGCTTGAGAGGGTTTATGGATTTTTTTGTCTTCTCCGCCGCAGTTTTGTTGTTGTTACCGACATCTCCCCTCATTTTCCTCCGGATCAAAAATCCATTTTGGATCATCCGTTCAATATTAAATCTGGCAGGTGCTTGTATACACAACAAACTCAATTTGCCGAGGCGATTTTGAGATCTTTCATGGACGTGTCAATGACAGACAACAAAAGGGGGGATTTCTTTCCTCGTGGCTTCGTCTCCGAGAGGCCCCGAGCGGACGACGGGACGTCTCTTCGTCATCGTCGCGACGCGGACCTCGTATGATTATTGATTCTTTTTATATCGTTTATGAAATCTGTCTAATTTATCTAAAAGACGATGTCAAGAAAGACAGACGGAGGACGTCTGCTCGTCTCCTCACGGTTGCCGCGGCGATGAGGCCAAACTGGACAATAGGAGGCTTCCTCCCACAAGGAGATCTTTCCACAAGAACATTCACACGTCTCGACATTTATTTCCGAGGCGTTCTCGTGCAAGAAAAAAACCCAGATCCAAACACTTGAAGTAATTACGAGGCAACAATTACCCAGGCGAGGCCAGACGTAATCGATAGGCCATCAGACAGCCGGGTCAGGGGCCAGAAGTCAGGGGTCGGGGGGGGTCAGCTTCTCCAGCTCTGGCTGGTAGATGTGTATGTACGGTCCTCGGGAGGAAGAGGATGCTGATTCATAACTAGCAAAAGGGGGGGGGATGGACGGCGATGCGGAGCTGCAGCAGCGCCGTGATCTATTCTTCTCGCGGCGGCGAGTATTGATTAGAATCTACCACATTATCGTAGCCCCGAGGAGACGGGAATCCAAACAGCTGGGATAACACTCGGGGTCCCTGCGCCAACACACCTGGGGGGCGGAAAACACCATCACATGTGTTAGAAAATACGGATTTATTTTCCATTAGGTGGCCTGAGGAAGCTCGGCAATGACAACATACAACACTTATTGTTTTTTTCTGAAGACGCTGATGACGGAGGCGTCAGTTTAAAAAAGAAAAACACCATCAGGTGTTGGGAAGTAGCTGCTAATATCAACCAGGTGCGCCAGCTCGTCGTCAATTAAGCTAATGATGCTGTGAGACAACTCTGGAAAAGAATCATTGACACATAATACACACTAGTGCAGCAGCCTTCGGAGGTGTATTGTTGCGTCAAACAACAGGATCAGCTGGACAAAACGATCCCTGCGATGCACATGAGGAAGAGCTCCATCACCCTCCTCCTCCCCCCTGACTTCTCTAGTGTCCATGAAATATGTGCAACTTCCCATTGAAATTAGACGGCCCCGAACCATGAAAGGCACCACAGGTGTCGGCTGCGACGGCACGCAGCGACAGCTACATGCCGGGGATTTGGCGTCGACGGCGTGCAGACACACAACCGCTCGTCTGTAACATATTAAAAACGGAGGGAAATGAACAACCTCTGGATTATGAGTTGTGTGAGCTTAGATATGAGCGTCGGCTACTTTCTGACGATACGACGAACCCTCGTTTTATGGAGCCTGGCAGTCCGGTTGATGCCGGTCGGCATGCAGGAAGACAAACTGACTTCCTGTCTCCTTGCGCTAAGACTTTATTGGGGGGACGCTTCACCCTGAATTAACAGGACGTCCCTTTTGCACCGCCGCTCCGTCGGTATTAGCGCAGCTTGATGGAGGCGTCTTCATTAGGAAACAGTCCATCGTGCACCTCAGGTTCACGGGATCATCCATCTTTTTCCGGGCACCTCTGCCAAGTTCGACATCCGAAAACATTTAAAGGTGAACAACTTTATCTCGCACCTCTTCACGAAGGCGTCCCGTGTGCAGAAGATTGACGCTGTCAGAGATGAAACATCGCCGAGCTTTATGACTGATGGGCCGCTCAGACGGAAAAAGTGGAGCGCTTGATGAGATATTAATCAGGCGGCGGCAGGAGGGGTGGAGCCGCGCCCGAAAAAGGATCCTAAACGCGAGACGTGATGGAGATGTCGGAGATCTGAGGTGTCTTGGGCGAGGCGGAGCTTGTTGGAGGGGAATAATGAATCGTCCCATTAGCATATTGTCACCGGTTGTCTTGTTTATTCCGAGGTGTTTGCCAAGCAGCTCTCCCCAAGGAGAAACGGTCGCTTCACAGTAACTTTCCGGGTAAACAGGGATATGCTAATGCTCACACACACACACACACACGCACACACACACGGCAAACACACAATAAACTTTGCTTTTAACAACCTGTGACGGGACCTGCTCTTTGTCAATATTTATCGGGATGGGAGGGCTCAACGTGGAAATGCCTCGCGCTTCTCATCCAACGCCGCTCGTTGGGCGGAATCAAAGGGTACAAAAGAGCCGGGTTTACCCACGGCAAACATCCCGGCTGCTCCGTCAGGTGCTGGTGTCCTCCTCCTCCCCTCCTCCTCTTCCTCCGAGCGTAGCCATCCACCACAGTAGTGTTTCCGAAGCTTGACGTTTTCATCGCTTCTCTTGACCCGTGTATCATCATTTACGCTTGGTTACAGTTTTATTTGCGGACGGGGGGGGGGTGTTCCCCTACGAGGTGCAGATTTGTCAGTCCATCCTGCCTCCTTCCCCCCCCCTCCTTCTCCCTGCCATCTCTTTGTCCGTCCATATCCTCCTTCCCTCTCCGGCGGGCGCTGCTCACTCAGGCTCTCGTAATTGCTGGTAGTCTGCTTAACAGTCACAATGCCTTACTGTAATCAAAGAACTGACAAAAGACCCCTTTCATTCCCCGGCCTGCCTCTGTGTACAGTATAATAAGCTTCCATCTCGCTCGCATGTCGAGAAGCCGGGCGACCCCGGCGCAGTAATTTTGCATTGAATGAGATGCAGGTGATCAAAGTGCGCATAGTCTTTTTGATTCTCCAGAATAGCCGGGCCTCCCTCTGTTATGCCTTTTGAACATCTTAAGATTACTCCGAAAAAAAAATGCTATTCCTGCATTCTTCTTGTAGATATTCCCGCTACACGCCTGCATGGGACCCCGGCTCCCCCCGTCTTTATCGGGGAGGGGGGGAACTTTGAAGGAATGTACAGGACAAGCTGATTTTATGGGGAACAGTTTTTTATTTTTGCAACTTTTTTGAAGGTTTATGACCTGTTGATTCCTCCGAGCGTCGTCATGCTGCATGTATTTTATATCCTCGAATGCTTTGCCGTGGAGGAACAGACTCCCATCCAGGTTCGAGTAGTCCGACCCAAGTTTGGAAACACCTCCAACATTCAATTAGAAGATCTCTCAGGTGATGGGCCAGCCGGCCGTCGCCAATATCTCTGCTCCTCCGTCCCCTCCGCCCATCGGGGGGCTCCGCCACCATTGGCAGAATTATGGCGGAGCAGTTCAATAATTCAGATTAGACCTCATGTTTATTAATGTCCTACATCTGTGCAAACATCGTGTCAAGCCGAGAGTTTATTGTAATTGCCTGAGCAAACAAAACCTGAAAGAAGCAATTTCCAGTTACAATGTGCTACGACGAGTAATGAGGCCATTGGCATTCCGCTGCCGCCGCCGCCGCCGCCGCCGCTTCTTTGCATCGCCCCGGTACCGAGCGTGATAGATATTTTTATAAGAAATGAAGGTGCTGGGTAACGTGGTGGCGCCACTAGAGGCAGGTTAGTGATTAAAGATAATCATCATGTCCCCCCCACCACCACCACCACCACCTCCTCCTGCAAGCTCTTATTAGCTTTCCCTTAGCATTACTTACTTCGACTTCCACGTGGGAGTCGCGACCACAAATAAACGCCACGAGAGGGACGCCGTCTCTGTAATAGCGGTTACATAATGTGCCGAAGCAGCTCTAAATAATTGGAAATTGACACACAGGATATCAACCGGAGTGTCCGAGCCGTGTCTAACGTATTAGCCGTCGCTGGAAATTAGCTTTTATTGTCTAATTGAAATGTTTAATTGAACGGCGGTCGCAGGTTTATTGGATTCACCCCCGTGTTTGTGTAACGGCCGAGACCCGCGAGCAGATTAGGGAGAGTGCTGCCGGTTTCATACACACTCTGTTCCCTCTGTGGTTGTTTATAATGTGATCACAGATTGGTCGGGACTGCCGGGGGTTTGTTCCGCGGCTCCTGATCGATCCTGATCAATTTACGGTCGGTTATATCTCAGAAACATCCATGTGTGGCGACCTGCAGGCGGCTCGCTCGCTCAAAGTGCTGTGTTAACTATACGCTAAGTGTGTGTTTACGGCGGACCGGGGGGGCCTCGCTCCGTGACAAAGTGTTTGGGTTGCAACTCTGTCTGATGGCTTCGGGAATTAGAAAAAATCCCCCTCGTGATTGATAGATTTATTTGTCACCGCTGTCCGGACGCGAGCGGCTTACACCCTGCCAGAGCCGGGGCCCATTAATCAGTGTAAATAACGCTCTCCTCATACTCATATCAGGAGTCTGTACTCGGAGGTGGTTGACATGTGGGGGGACGGCGTATCTGCGCGTGAGAGATTGATCAGAAAAGTGGCGTGCAGATGCTGCCGGAGGAGCTGACTCGCTGCTACCGGCGCGCCGATGCTGCTGACGCTAAGCAACAGGAAATTGGTTGTATAGATACGCACGACGAGGGCGTGATTTGATTAATGGCTCTATCGGACGTCCCCGCATCGAGGAGGGCATCTTCCCTGGAATATCAGGGGATTTGTAAGCTCATAATTCATCGGTTTGGAGACGGAGAAAGTTCCAGATTATCCTCCATTAATTCTCTTTTTTTCGCAGGAACGCCTGCTGATTGTTACTCCGTTAATTATCATTCCAAATACATGCGTGTGATGATGATCGCTCATCGTCTCTGCACAACGATGGTCAAACATCGTTTCATCCGAGGCCTTTGTGGTCCGGAGGAGCGATCTGATTGGGCGACTCCTCCGGGGTATCACTTCACCAAAGGTTGTTTTTTTTTTGCTATTATCTTTGCATAAATGCACACCTTGTCATTATTTATTGCTTAATTAGCGCGCGGCTTAATTAAATCGGCATTAATCAACGAGACAGAGGTGGCGCTCGGGGAACGTTTTACACGTGTTAGCGATGCTGTATTTTTATTAGCAAAGGAAACATAAATCACGGGTCCCTCGCTGGAATTAACTGATAACAGTTGGTTAGCGAGAAGGGAAGCAGCAGTGCAGTAGAGGTTTGTCACGGAAGTGTTGTCGGGAAAGCAGATGCTATCACGTCACTCTTCCCGGGCGAGACAAAGGAAGCGAAGTAGCGGTGCAACCATCCTGCAGACGCTCCCGAGTTGGTCAGGTAACTTCCGATCGAACGCTACAAGCTCGTCCGACTTCCGAAAGCTCGTCATCGTCGGGAAACGAGATGAATACAACCAAGCGGTGACATTCAAGACATTTGGAGGCTGCAAACGGTTGCCGGCTCCCTGATGCATGCGAGGAAGTGGAGAGACTCTGCAGGCTTCCCTTCCCTCGCTCCCTCAATCTTAATGGAGAGGAGGCTCCCCCGTGGAGAGGGAGAGGGCGGAGGGGAGTCGCGAGGCGGAGGGACGGATCTCTGTGTAATTAAGGCTGTTTTTTAATGGGACGTGCCAGGTAGTGGAAGGGAGGGTCAGTCCCGATGGAGATGAGCCCCAGAATGAGCAGCCCTGTGGCCCCCCCCCCCGTCCCGCGAGGCGAGGTGGGCGCCTTCTTTCAGCCCACTAAGAGGATTTCACTGGCGGCCCTCTTGGGGAAGGGTGCTTCGGTTGGAGGGGACGAATGGGAGCCCCTGCTACGGCACCATGGAAAGCCCTGATTAACTCTCCCCGCCAGTCCAAACCCCGCCATGCAAATGAAGGGAGGGGGGACGGCTTGTCAGTCAGGCTTGGCCGTCCCTTGATGTGCCTCCATTGTAATTCTAGGTGTGCTGGTTGTACCGTCTCAGATAGGAGCGCAAGGTTGATTCATCCCCATAGGGTTGTTAAAAGGTGGATACACTAAGTTTTCAAAGTGACTCAAACGGGGGGGAGGAGCGGGGGCGGCTGGCACTCCTTGTCAGCTCTTTCTTAGCCCATCACAGACATTGGTTTTGAAGATTTTTCTGCTGTCTGAATTTTGTGATAATACATAATGGGGGGATTCTCTGACGGTGTCCCCTGAGGACAGGAGATACGCTCGCACCCTGAAGGTCCGCGGTCGGCTTTGTCTGCGCGCCGCTCTCGGGGCCCTTTAAGTGCTCCATTGAGCGATGATTTCTCCTTTTCAATAACACAGTCGGCGGATTCTTTACACTGTTCATCGCCGCAGTTTAAAGGGAGGCCTGCACACCTCGTCGTGTTCAATAAAATATGAGGCCTTTTAATAAATAGACCTAAAGTAAGAAAGAAATCGTTAAGGGGGTCATGGATTCGTTCTTTGGTCTCAGCCCAGCGATGTATCGCATGAGATGTGGATGCATTATTAAAGATAATGTGTATTATTTAACCCTCCGAGTAGCCTGTAGATCCACTCGCAGCGTGAAGAGTGGGAGGTTTGGTTGCAGTTTTACGGGGTCACGCTTTGAATTTCTCTGCCTGTCAGATTGAAACCAGGACATAATGTGACCTTGATCTTGGCTTCATCCGCCGCCAGTTCCTCTTCAATCATTAGGAGAAGCTGGAAGTACAAAACACTTCAATTATTCTCCTGACCTGGTGGCCTTCGTCGGACCTTGTCCTGACATCTCTTTGGTGTGTGTCCAAAATAATAGGGATAGAAGTGTTTTGCATCTGGAAGACAAACTGGAGGAGAAAAAAAATCCTCCGTCACGAGGAAGGAAGCAGCCGACTCTAACGGATGGCGGCTCCCCCGTCTCCTACATTTGTCATCTGACTAACGCACTTGACCTCATAATCAGACTGCCGGCGCAACAAGGCAGCAAACAACTTACATCATGTTATCAATTTATCCGACATGACAAAGTAATAACCGCAATGAATGAACGTGTTCTGTGGAATGGCGCCGGCGCAAATTGAAACGCCGGAGTGTGAGATGTGCTCCTCGCCCAGAAGACGGAGCAGTGGGGATGATGGAACGTCTAATATGAAGGACGACAAGTGTTTACATTGTGTGTTTTACATGCTAAAGTCCTCGGCGTCTCTTCCTTAGCATCGTAGCAACACATGAAACCTGATCTGACGAAGTGATACCGATAATCGTATAGTTTGTGGTGTGTACCTGCACATCTGGAACACATCTCCATACATATTTCATGCACTTGACCAACCTCTGGAGTCGCTCTCATTTGACATCAATACTGTGTTGCGAGCCGCGCAGGCCTTGGGCGGTTCACCTGCACCGGGACGCCGGTTCATACACTGTCAGTCCTTCTTTATTCGCAATGCCCCGGGGCGCTTCACGGTTCGGCAGCTCTGCACAGCAAACAGCACATCAGCTCGACAAATACGGCAGAGCCGACAGAACACGGCTGCAAGAGAGCAACAGGCCTGCGAGACGGCGTGGAGGAGTCATCTGGAACCAGGAAGGGAGGCGGCAGGAAGGGAGGGGGGCTTATATCCAGATGAAATCCCCTCTATACCCCGACAGGCCTCGGGTCAAACCAGGCCACGGAGCTCCCTCCTCCTCTTCCCTGTTTCTAAACAGACGAGTAGATGCATGAAGGCAGCTTCATATCTCTTCTTACAACTGGATACCGTTCCTCATGCATGCATGTCTTTACAAGCTGCACCATCTTTCTTTCATGCAGACTATAATGCCGATAACGTCCTTTCTGGAAGCTGAAAACGCCCCCTGTTCTCCAGCGGCCTCACTTAGCATCTCCCAGATTGATCGTCCCACAGACTGCACATCGCGACGTATCGAGGATTTCATGCACTAAAGAGTCCAAAGAGCCCAACAACAATCCGGCGACCGGGCGATAACCGATGCATGCTAATTTGTTAGCACCTGCTCGTGTCACGTCAGGAGACCTCACTTCACTCCTCCCAACTTTCCCGCTCAGCTAAAAGTACACCCCTGTCATCTTCGGCTTGTAATTGCTCAACTCGCCACTGCCCCCTTCGTTCTCCGAGACTCCGGCAATTACAGACTCACAATGAGGCTCGGCTTTTTTTCCTCGCGGGGGTGTACAGTGTATCTGCTAATTCACAACAAAGTGCTACAGCTGTCAGTGCATTTTCTGCTCGGTTACTTCAATAAATTGGAACTCTGAGTAGGGGGAAAAAACGGGGGGAATATTGTATTATGTGCTTTCAACACAAGACGTGGAGGCTCCTCTTGCAAACACAATTTGGACAATTTCATTTCCCCGCGATGAGAAAATGTGACTCTTGGTTTTCCGGAGATAGACAGACGCCGAGGCTGCGGCGCGACAATAATGGATTTCACAATGCAGGAAACGATTATAAGAGACTAAAAATAAAACGGCGGAGTTCTGATAGTTTTTACTTTCAGATTATTTCTATTGACGGGAGCAGAAGTACTTGATTACTCGTCGGGCGTATTGTTGACGACCGGCTGTGCGACCGGCCTCCTCATTGTTTGGTGTCGATGATGGCCAGGACCGGCTGCAGGGTCGCTTCCAGATGATTAACTCGCCCCAGCGATCTCTCACTCTCCGGTTCCCCCCCCCATGATTCTCAGAGCTGCTGTCACTCACGTCTGCTCCCCGTGGCCTGCTGTCCTCGTCTTGGAATCGGCATTGGCCGGCGCCCCGGAAGCGCCACGGTCGCTGGATTGCGGCCGCGGCGCTTCCGGGGCGCCGGCAAGCATCTGAAATCAAGGCTCTAATGATGCCACTGCATAATGCAGGGTTCTGCAGGGTGATGATGCAGGGACGGGGGCAGAGGAGGCCGGGCGACGAGGGGAGAGGGGGCACCCGGTGGCCAAATGAAAGCAGAAGGATTGTGAGGGGAAGCGGAGCCAGAGTCGGTGTTAGCAGTGTTGTTCTGTGGCTGCATGGCATTAACAGCTGCCCCTGTCATTAACACAATGGCAGAGCGAGAGAGAGAGCGAGCTCCTTGTTAGGGATCATTTATTAACTGAGATCATCTTTCTCTAGCCTTGGGGTAATGACTAATGTCAATGGCAAATTTCACAGTTGTCTAGAGAAATGAATTAGATTTGCAATAAAAGGCCCCTTGGCTTGTTGTACATGCTCATTTGCTGGACTCGGAGAACTTGGGGGAGCTGTGAAGAAATCAAGGATCCTGGCTTAGTGCTCGCTTCCTTCCTTCGCCAGACGCTGACCTTTTTCCTCTCATAATGAGGCGGGTTGGAGGGGGGGGGAGCACAGGAATCTATAAAAAGAAGCTTTACAGTATGCACAGGGTTTGGGTAACATCATTACATCGCATTCAGCAATTCTAATGTGACCTATACATTGTAGTGTAACGGCTGACGTTTAGCGCGACACACACAGAAGCTGCGTGGGATCCGACCCCTCATGGACTCGATTCAGCCCGCATGTGTGTGTGTGTGTGTGTGTGTGTGTGTGTTTGTGCATCTGTGTCTGGGCAGTTCAAAGATTAAGACTGAGGCGTATTCTCTAATCCGCCCATTGAGCGGTAGCCGAGTGTGGAGGCCGAATGGAGTGGGCACAATGACCCCCCGTTGGTGGCAACTCACGCCATCGCCGACGCTCCTGACGGCACCACAAAACCCACCCTTCCCTACCCCACCCTCACTCTTACCCAACTCCCCTTCACAAAAGAACCTGTCAGGGTGGGACCCCCCTTTCCGCGCACACACTGCACTGCTGTCATCGCCCCCGGGGGTATCCCGCGAAGAATAGGGGACCCCCGAAAAAAAAAACAGCACTCTTTCTCCCTCTCTGTGTCTCATTCTCCCTTCTCCCCACTCTATTCTTCACGGGACAGATGACACAATGTGGTGACTCGCACCGGGCCGGGCACTCGTACTGTAGGCAGCTTCTATTGGCCCATGTGTGGCTGGCTCGCAGCGTGGGGTTAATTGCGAGCGAGGTTAACAAAATAGGAGACAAAAATCAGTTTCAGAAGAGGCCGGGGACCCGGGAGGCTGCAGCGAGATGAAGTGGAGCCCCGAAACACTGTGTGTGTGTGTGTGTGTGTGTGTGTGTGTGTGTGTGTGTGTGTGTGTGTGTGTGTGTGTGTGTGTGTGTGTGTGTGTGTGTGTGTGTGTGTGTGTGTGTGTGTGTGTGTGTGTGTGTGTGTGTGTGTGTGTGATGGGAGGACACAGCATCTGCAAATCACTCTGCATCTTAAAAGACGGGCGGAGTTCACACAATGAGGACAGGTCAGGGGAGTCCCGGGGACAAAAACGTGCGGAATAAAAGTCTTCCTCTCGCTGTGTTGAGCTCCGGAGAAGATAACGAATTAATCAGTCGTAGAGGAAGAATTATCTCATGAGGCCCGACGGGGTCACGATGTCATCATGTACTGTTGATTAGGCGATAGAGTTAGCATCATTAGCATCATTAGCATCATTAGCATCCTCTCCAGTCGAGCGTTAAAAGATTATTACGGCTGCTTCCTGTAAACGACACGTTTGTTACGTCAACACGCCGTGAAGTCGGCCGCGTGTTATTAGCAGCGCTATACGTTTCATTCTCCGCCGTCCCTTTTTTTTTTTCTTGAAAATGGATGTAACATTTAGCCGTTAATACCAGCTGCTGGAGTGTTCATCTTCAGATGATTTAATTGCCCGGCAATTTTCTCCTGTCAAAAAAAAAAAAAAAAAAGCAATGTGCACCTCGGATGAAAACGAGCGAGCGCAAGTGGGAGAGTTAATTAGCGACCTCGTTAGGGACCTGGAAGTGTCTGGTGGGGCCTCCGTGTGTGTGTGTGTGTGTGTTAGCTGATGACTAGGAAATCTGAGAAGGCACGTAGCTCCGACCTAATCTCTCATTGTATGTATACATGACCGGGATGTTCATACCGGGAGCCGATTGGTCGATCTGGGAGTCTCCACTGATGCATGCTGGGTGGTTGCTTACAGCTGAGGTGGACGCCCTCACTTTCTGGGGACATGTTGGCTTATTGGGAGGGAAAAAGTTATGGAACTCCGGCGTTGGTTTTAGATTTGCTCCTGCAGAAATGTTTCTGCAGGACTTCATGTGACTTCATGAGACTCAGTGCACTCAAGTTCATTAACCTGAACACCTTCCTGCAGGTTGAAGCTCTCAAAACAAACACCGCAAGAAAGAAACATCCTGCACCAGATCACAGAAGTTCTCCAAGACTAATTTGCTGAGACTTTCTTTAGGATGATTGAATTAGATTTGGTGCGTGTTGCAGGAGCGCGGCTGCGTGCGGCTCTGGCTCAGTGAACTCTGTTGGTTTGGGGAGCAGCGCGGTAATTTGTTAAGACCGGGGCGCCTGAATTATTAAATGCATATGAGTGTAAATAATTCACTGATCACTAAACAGCATGACAGGCCATTCATCAGTGTGTGCGGCGTGTGTGCGCAGGTTGTTTGTTAGGCGGCGGCGAGTCGCGTTTTTTAAGGGGAAACTTGCCCGCAAACACTTTATTTTATAGTTTTTTGCCACTAAGACGAATTTCTGCATCAGTGTACCTTAATTACACCTCGGTGAGTTAATACTACGAGGACGGGCTAAGCATGAGAAGAAACCGCGCTTCTGAATGAAAGTGCTTCATCATAACCTGCTTTGAATTTTTATTTCCAGCGATTCCACCTCCGCCTTTTTTTTTTTTTTTTTGTCTCCTCAATGGCGAAGCGAGTATGGTGACAAATTGCCATAAACGGGCGGAAAGCATGCAAATGCAGCGAGGAGACAAATGTCCAACCTTGTGTTTAGTCGGAAGCTAAGGTCATCCTCCCTCCCATCTATCACTGTTCTAATCAGCTCCATGCAGCCCCGATGCAGAGCTCCGTACCTGCTGCATAGATAACACAAAGAGGGAGAGAGAAGGGTGGAGGGGGTGAAACAAAACTGATAGAAGATTCAACAAGTAAACATTCATATTGCTGTGGAGCCGCCCCGCACTTGTATTCCAGCGGTTTGTTTTGCTTTTGTTTGACCCGCGGTAGGAAATTTCCTGTCGGAGGTCCGAGGTGAAGCGTCGGACGAGAAAGAGACTCGGCACAATTTCGATTTCTCTTTTGTTCCTAAATTGCCCTCCTATTTCATTTCTTTCTTCTTCCTCCTTCCCTTCTTTTTTTTTGCCGCCGCACACCCCGACGAGTGTTTCGCCTGCCCTCATCAAGCGATCCAGAGATAGTTGAATTAGAGCCTCGCCCCGCGCAATTAAAACCGTATTATTGCTCGAGTGTGACCCGGCGCCTAATTTAATTGCCGTACATGCTCCAAAAAAAAAAAAAAAGATTAATAGATGCAGTTTGTAAATCACACAGGCCGCGATGATAACAGCGAAGATACGGTTAGTTGGCCGCGTTATTTCTTGCTAAAATAAACATTTGCAAAAAAAAAGCACATTTGGCTCGGCACGTCGGAGTCCTGAAGTGTTGGCGGCGGCGTAATAAATGAAAGATCAGAAGGGAAACGGCGGAGGAAGAGAGTTTACGGACGAGCTGCGTCTCATACATATCGTCTATTAAATGATTCAGCTTCGTCTGCCATTATTCAGTTGTTTTCGCCTGGCTGACACCGCGGCAGATATCCCGTCCTGTGATTGGATGCACATGTCCCCCGCATGTCTCCCATCCGTCAGGATTTGTGTTGAGGCTTCAGAATTATTAGGAAATAATTTCAGAAGTAGTGTTACATGAATCCGTGTGTGTGTGTGTGTGTGTGTGTGTGTGTGTGTGTGTGTCCAGCGGTGCAAAGTAAACGGGTGTGTGCTCATTAATCTCGGTGTGTGTGATGGAGCAGAGTGGTCAGCCAAGCTGCTGAATGTCTAAGCAGGGCGCTACGCATGTGATTTATCGGGAGGAGCGTGCATTAGCGCCCATTCGTAGCCATTAGCCTGGACAGCTAAGGACGCCGCCACCCCCATCCCCCCCCCCCCCCCCCCCCCCCCCCCCCCCCCCCCCCGGCCCGCCGGCCCG